>JARHVA010004601.1:595000-617500 GCA_037957365.1 Torreya grandis
CTTACAAATAAAAATATAGATCAGATTTAGACTTCCTAGCATGAAAAAAGGATTTTAAAAAATATACAAATAGGTTACTATTTCAGAAATCTCTTTTCAATGACAATTATCCCTATGCATTCATTCCTTTGTAATATTAGCATCTAAATGACAAATAATTTATGGTAGTTTATTTTATGTTATAGAATTTATTCAAGTAGGATCATGATTGGAATATAATAATATGAATATCTAAAAATTTTGTACTGATATCTTGATTTTACTCTTCTCACGACCTTCCACAAAGACCTTAGTCCCCACCGCCATTATGGATTTGGTTTGAAAGAAAATTTCAAGTGATTTTCAACATCAGTTAGCAAAACTTTCATGTAGTGATCAATATAGCCATATCATATGGCTCAATGTTCTATGCAACTTTTGATCCTTCATGTATTGATATATATTGTATTTTCATTTCTATAAAACATATCATTACATGTAGGTAATTTTCTTACCTTGATGTTATATGATGGATAAACTGACATGGAACACTACTTATTGACCTATGAAGTGAAGTGTAAATTTAAGGTATAATAAATGATGTATATAAGAAGTATAAATTTATAGGAAATTTGAATACCAAGCCCTAGAGTTCACTTTTAATAATAATCATGTATCTATGACCCTTAAATGAGTTAAAGATAAATTGATAGTGTAATTCAAGAAGAGGAATTGTGTCAACTAAACCATTCAATATTTTAATGAAAAAAAAAAAAGGGAAAATCTATATGGGATTATGATTGGCAGATTTCTTATGTGATTAACATGGTAAATTTTCAATTTAATGATCTATACAAAGTAGTTGTGTTTTAAAAGGGTCTATGAAGAAAGATATGGTTTATTATAGCCCAGGATAAATTTACCAAAAATTTTGAAGCAAGAGTTTATACAATCAATGTTAGATAAATAGAGTACTATTGTGAATACCATCCCAACATTACAAAAAAATAATACCAAGTTAGATGAGTTATACATAAAATTACTATAGGAACAAAATCATCTAACTAAAAAAAGTAGTCTTTTAATAATAATTCTCAAAAAATTTAACAAAGAGAAAAATAAAATAACTAAAAAAAAATCATGAAAATTAGAATAAATCAAAATAAAGGAATTGAAAGAATGCCACAAAAGACAACTCATCCAAATATGATAAAGAACACAAGAATAGACCCAAATAGAAATATATAAATTGTGATAAACTAAGCTAGAAATAAAATGAATGCTACAAGAAAATCAAGGATAGATAAAAGAAAACGTGCAAGTAAATAGTTATTTTATATTTTACTGGGTCATTTATTATAATAATACAAAATACAAGTATCATAATAAACAATAATTTATATCACTAAGTAGTGATAATATTAAATAGAAAGAAAATCATTATTTAATATTAGTTTGAAATAGTGTTATTTTAATTAAAGAGGCCAAAAATGTTATTGTTTATAATTGTGTGTTTAATGACGTGAAGTAGTTCCATATTTAAAAACAAACAATATGTTTTAATTCAAATTTTCAAATAAGATATAATTCTACAATGAAAATGCCTAATTAAATATGATAATGATAACTATAAGATGATTGCAATTGATAATGTTCAAATTAATAATTTATATAATAAAATGAAAATTCCTAATTAAATATGAGAATGATAACTATAAGATTATTGTAATTGATAGGTTTAAATTAAATATGTTATAGAAATTTCATATATTCACATGCAAGTGTGAAGATGGAGACAGGTTTGTAATTGCAAAACATAATTATATGAGCAGGTTATGATATATATATATATATATATATATATATATATATATATATATATATATATATATATATATATATATATATATATGAGTTGATTATATCTTCCTTGTGATTAAATATATTCTACATAATATATATGTTTGATTTCATAAAATATTAAGAATGATAATAAGTGCATATACATCTCTTATGAATAGGAAAAAGTTTGTGTATGGCATAGTATTGAGTCATACACAAACTTTTTCCTATTCATAAGAGATGTATATGAACTTATTATCATTCTTACTCTTTTATGAAATCAAACATATATATTTAATCACAAGGAAGATATACTCAACTCATATATATATATATATATATATATATATATATATATATATATATATATATATATATATATATATATATTACATTAATTCAGTGTCTCATCACGATATTGATAGATTAAAATATATAAAATAACCTGAAGGGAGATTCCAAGGACCATTAATAATAATTATATTATTACCAAGAATTGAATATGTTGAAATGGTTACATGGGAAAATATACATTGATAATTGGCTATACATGAGGATATGTAAGATCATAAAATAATAATCTATAATAAAAGGATTTTCTATAGAAGATATTATTTATAATTAAATTCACTAAGAAATATATTAAATTTTATGGTACAAATTGTATGAGTTTCTTGCATCATGGTTATGTAGACTAGAGTAGTATTAGTTTGTACCCCATGAAACATTACATTTTATGTGGATAGAATAAATTTTTTAACAATTTTATAACCTAGACACTAAATGGATAGGTGTGAATGTGCTCTTAAAAATGTATGTTTTGCATAAGGACATGTTTTCTATTATAGTCGACATGAAGTAACCATGTATAAGACTACAAGGATGCTAACTACAGGGAGTTCAATTAATAATATTTGGACTAAAAGATCTAAACCAAAAATCAAAGAATGGATAACACAAAAAATCAAGATGAAAAAAATGGAGACTTGAAGGGAGCTATAAAAAAATAAAAAAATGAACAAATATAAATATATACAATCTAAAGGGCTTCAAGTAGCTAAAAGTAAGATTAGAATGGAATTTCTGAAGCAAACATGAGGAATTAGACCTCTAGAAGAAGAAAATGATTCTAAAAGTGATCAAGCATCAAAAGATATATAAGGGAATAAAGTAACCAAAGATACATAGAGACTAACCAGGAATTGGAAACTGACTGTAAATAAATGAAGGGGTTATTGAAGAGCATTTATAAAAACTTACCAATAGGTTTATTGAGTAGCTATAGAGGAAGTGATTATATTTGTAATGGGAAGTATTTTTTAGAAGTAATGATGAAACACAAGTTTAGTGGTTTTCATGATAGATACTCCATGTATGGTTAATTTTCTCTAGGGGAATGCATTCGATATGCATACTTTAATTAATGAAAATAATAGGCCAGAAGTATTCAAAGATTCAACAGTAACTATAAATTCTTTGAAATTTTTTGAAAAATATTAGATAGGAATAAGAAATAAAGCGAAGCTAAAGCTATTATAACCATAGACTTGACTAATTTTATTATATTAAAACCATTACAACTATTTTGCATATATCATTTTAATCATCACTCAAACTAGTCATAATTAACCTAAGTGAATGAAACATGTCATTACATGTAGCATATTTTTTTACCCTGATGTCATATGATGGATCAACTAACATGGAGTATTAATTATTGACCTACAAAATGATGTGATAATTTAAGATGTAATGAATGATGTCGATAAGAGGTAAAAAGTTATATGAGATTTGAATGCCAAGCCCTAGAGTTCATTTTTAGTAGTAATCATGTAGCTATGACCCTTAAATGAGTCAAAGATAAAATGATAGGGTAATTCAAGATGAGGAATTATGTCAACTAGACCATTAAATATTTTAAGGAAACAAAAAATAAGGAGAATCTATATTCGATTTTGACCACTAGGTTTCTTATGTGATTAATATGGTGAATATTCATTTCATGATCTAGACAAAGTTGTTGTGTTTGTAGAGGGCCTATGTATAAATATACTATTTATTATATACCTAGATAAATTTACCAATTTTTTTGAGTCAATAGTTGATACAATCAAAGTTAGATTGATAGAGGATTATGGAAAATACCATCCCAACATTGCAAAAAATTAATGCCATGTTAGATGTAGTATTCAATAAGATAGGTGAACTTTAATATGGAAAGAAACCAATATTTTTAGAATTCTAATTTGAGTGTGGAGAAGAGGGACAACACTGTAATAAATTCCCAAAGATTAAAACAAATTTATGTGAAGCATGTCACATTGTAGGGTATGCAACTAAAAATTACCATTAACTATAATAGTATGTGTGATACTTTTGAAATTAATTATGTAGTTTTATTATATCCAATAATCAATATAAAAAATAATTTCAAGGATCTCCAAAAGCTAAAATAATAAATAACTATAAATTTATTCAAAGGTACTGCATTATATTCTCTTTCTCTAAAATCAAATGTACCAAATAAATATGTCAAGGTTGAAACATAAGGTTTATGGGGTCTCTCAATAACAATAGGGACTCATCATTATTCTCAACACCAACAAAGATTGACTCATCTTTATCTACATTCTCAACATAGGTGGACACCCCTTTTCTCCAAAATACCAATAGGGATAGACCCTTTCATCACTACAACACCAACCAAATTGGTCACCTCCTTATCCTAAGAATAAATACATAGGATGTTCTAGTCAATAAAAATGGTAGAGATCACCTAAAATATAAGGAGATAATTAAATTTTAAGGAAATTGAATAGACAATAATGGCATATTATTACTTATTACTTGTGTGGGGAAATGAATTATATCATATGTACTTATCCTTGTAACACATAATGGGAAAACATTTTCACATATTTAAAAAAAATTGATAGCATAATACTGAGGATTTACTATTTTATAGAAATCCAGGATGGATAAGATAATGTGAAATATAAACATGGTACATCATCATCATAATAAACACATTTTTTTTCTATGTTATTGTTACGAATTAACATAGAGAGCAAGGTTTTCAAAATATATGGATGCATAAAGAAAATGTAGTCATAAAAGTGTGATAAGATAGGTCTCTAGACCTAATGAGAGAGATGATTATGATAAATGAATCAACCCAGCTATTAAATTCAATACATAATATTAAAATTTAATGAAGAAGATCTACAATAGTTAATGACCAAATTTATGGATAGATCATCTAGTGTTATAAGAGGGAGTAGTCACAACTCAGATGGACATAATAAAACTAGTAAATACCATTAAAAATGAGGATCTCTACAAAAAAATTAAAAACTTATTACACAAAGAGGATGACAAACAAAAAATCGAGTGGTTTGTATATAAAACTAAGAATCCATGAGATGTGCATGCAATAATGGACATTGGGTTCACAAGAAATGAAGTTTATTAATGATTTTTTTATTTTAGTATCACCATTATAAATATTATTACCAAATCAACTTGGGAATATATTGGAAGGTGAACTCTAATATACACTCATGTTACTATTATCTTAGAATACTATGGTCGAATCAAACATATTAGAAGACTCAATGTTATAGAAATAAATGTGGATGACTTAATTTTTCATGAATATTTTGAAGTGATTGACATAAATACACATGAGGGTAATTATATTTTCTTAATTATAAAATAAAATTAGACTACATTAGTCATATGCCCATTCGTATAATGGAAAACTAAGTGGAAACATAATAGGAAGATGTTATTATTATTGTCATATTGTTTAATAGATCTGATCACACCCCATATATCATACCAAGGAATCATTTTTTACATATGAATACATAGATTATAAATTCACAAAACACATAGAGTTAAAACTAGAAGTTCTAAAAATTAGAGAATTCCATTATTTTTCAAAGACTAAACAATAAAGATTACTGATGCATAACATAGAACAACCATGGGTATAACCAACCTAGACACTTCATATTTGAAATCAATTCCAAATGTAAGAATGTAAGTCCATTCTATACATTCTTGTACAAGATTAGATATTGATCATATTTATTATTTATCTTATACTAATAGGTATTACATTAAAACCACTAAGGAAGGTAATATACTATGGGAATCTACTTCCTCAAAAGTGTTGACTTGGGTGTTCATATGATGGGTGATTAGATATCATGAAGTAAGAACCATGTGAATGGTGTTCACCACAAAAATACTACTACCTAAATATTTTTTATATAGAATATATGGAAATTTTATTTCACAAGATGAGTAATTATTACTTAATATAGAAATGTAGGCCAATGCATTAAATTATTATTTGATATGGGTTTCCACAATTAGGTGGACTATTCATACATCCAAAAAACTTTGTTGGGTATAGGTGTGTGGAATGTTTTGGGCTAGATTTCACATTGGAAATTCTATAATAGAAAATATACTATTCTTCAGGGGTCTAATGTCCATATCTACATGTCCATATATGTGTTGAAGTATGAAAATCATATAAAATTGATCCAAACCATTGGGTTCACATTTATAAAGTAACTTATCTCATCTACCTAAATCCTTCTATATGCATCATAAACATAAGCAAGAAACACACAAAAAGACATTAATTCAATAGGATTTTACTCAAAATTTTATATTTGATGATAAAAATTTGATGCTACTCAAGGATTTATAGAAATTTAAATTTTTGATATGTCATCGGTGAGAAGAGGATGTATATTTTATGAAGGAATAAAAATCTAGGGTGAATTAAACACATGTATTCACACATTTATAACATAGTCTTGTACTAAGAAGTAAAAAAGGTAATTTATGTTAAAATGTTATAATATAATACATAAAAATATAAGTGATGATGACCATGATGAAATCAAGGAGGAATTAGATTTGAAAGTGTTTTTTAACTTGAAAGGGACACAAAGCTACTAGAGAAGAATACAAATAAGATAGAATAAGATCAGATCTAAAATATTAATATCATAGAGAAATAATATCAAATGAAATTAATGGATTCCATTCAAGTTAAATAAGTAAAAGTTAATAGGAACCGATGCAAAAATGAATTGAGAACATTGGTATAGATACATTACCAAAATCACCAACCGTTAGTGATTTTTGGACATAACAATAGATATCAAATGCAATATAATTATTTCAAGATTATCAACTCTTGTTCCCCATCAAGTTCTCCAAATTAAAGATGTAGACCCGTCATTAAAATGATTATTGAACTAAATGACTGTGCACACCGAATTAAAAAGTTACTGTGTAGGCTAAATCCCAACATGAAAATGAAGGTTAAAAGAAATATAGATAGGATAAATAAATATATAATCATATATCTTATTGAGAAACTATATTGGGTTACTCCCATGGTGGTATCTACTAAAAAGGTAGGGAAGACACATGTTTGTGGATGTTATTGAGCATTGAAAATGCATATATCAGCAATCCTTTTCCAATTCCCTTCATAAATGAGTTTCTTGAATTTGATTTACGGCATGAAGTTTAATTATTTAGAGATGGTTTCAGTGGATATCATCAAATACCTATTGTATCTACAAATAAAAAAAAAACAACGTATATAATATAGTGGGGATTGTTTCATTATAAGTTAATGTTGTTTGGAGTAAAAAATATATCGACCATTTTATCTAGATAAATTATTAAAACATTTATAGAATTCATTCATGATTTTATATAAGTCTACTTAGATGATAGGATAATTTTATATTTTTTCAAATAACACCTAAGTTAAATACAATTAATGGTACAAATATGTTGACCTCTATAAATTGCATTAGATTTTATGAAATGTCTATTTTTACATCATTTATTGTACTAGTTGGATATGTTTTATATAGTGATGGAATTATAATGGACAAATAAAAAATTGAAATCATAGAGGTATTCACACCACCCAGCACACCTTAATAAGTGTAGTCATTTCTAGCTTGCTTTGGTTATTATCATATGTTCATTCATGATAAAAAAAATAATTTAGCACTGTTGTAATAATTGTTGAGTAAATGAAATATATTTAAATGGACTTTTGAATGCCAAACATGTTTTTAATATTTGAAGTAGAAGTTAGTTATATCACCTCTTTTGGTTTTACTTGATAAGAAAAAACCATTCCATGTTTATGTCTATGCATCCATAACAATAATGGGAGTTGTGTTAATCTAACTAGGAAATGGAGGTATAGATAATATGATTCACTTCACAGTTTATCATTAGCTGATAATGGTGATCTTAAGTTAGAATATAGAATTGTTAAATTACTAGTATTTATTAGGTAATAGTTACAGTAAGGTTGGTAAATATTTTCAATCAATTTTTTTACTCTATATACATTATCTATCTATGAATAATAAAATCAAATCATTTAGCCTTGGCATCTGGTATCAAATATTCATGTGACCACAGGATCATCTACTTACAAAATAAGAATGACAATCTATGTTCCTACCTTATTGATGTATAAATTTAAATATAAGGAGTGACAAGTGAATCCATGATACAATAAATGATCATCTATCTTAATGTAACATGGCCTTGGTTCCTTTTTAAATCAATAAAGTGACTTGATTAGACAACATATTTTTTATGGATGTTGTTCATCAATAAATCCTTATAGATGGGTCATGTACATTTATTCCTTATTCAAATGGGAAATTATGGGATCCTTAGCAAGATGCACCTTCTTCATAAGATTTAGTTTTATAATAAGTATTTTCAATAGTCAGTACCACCTTTCCTGGCTCTCTGATTTTAAAATAATGTCAGACGAGCTCCTCTACTAGAAAAAACCTATGATATTTTTAAATGGTAATTGTATATTCATATTCTACACTAGGATTAAGATCTACCCCATGTTATTTCATAATAATCTCTTGAGCTAATAATTTTATACCCCCTTATAGAAAAAGAGACATGATTGAAGATGTCCTACACCTCTCACTTCACAATAGAAAGCATGCAATGAGCCATCTCTATGATTAAACAATTGTGTCACTCTAGAATTCCATTTTATTAGGGTGTATAGATAGTAGTTAAGTGCTGTTTGATTATGTGTTGCTTAAATAATTCCAATAAATCCTTTTATGTGTATTCCCATTAGATCTAAGTGGAGTAGATGTTGAGGCTTACCTAACTAGGTCATAACAAGCTAGTAGAAGACTTTAAAATGAGCAAAGGCTTCACTCTTATTATTGAGAAAGAACGTATAATTATTATGAAATAAAACTATTGATGGTTGAAATTTCACGTGTTTCTAACACCAACAATGGGAATTTTCAAGATGTGGGACTTGCAACTTGAAACAACCTCTAGATTTTTAAGAAGCTGGTCTCTTCTTTATATCAAGTGTATACTAGGAAAAGGGATAGGAATTTTAAAAGAAACACAAATGCAAGAAAGAAAATCTAACTATGGTGATGCGCCTAAATGTAATTCAACCTTAATCCTAAGCACAATGAGACTATATGTAATATTCAATTACATTTAAGAGCAAACAAGTGCATGATCAATGTAAAAGATGAAAACAATAGAAATAGAGGCTCACAGCTTAGACTACTTTTGCAACAATATAGAAAATATCGACAAAGGCACAAGATTCAATCTTATTATTTGAATTCTCCAGTCATATAAGGGGCACATAAACACACACAGTTACATAAACCTTCCAACTCAAGAAAATAGAACAAAGGCAAATGATATTACTAATCACAGCTCTAGAAAGTCTAAAACTCTTGAGAACATAGCCTAGACTACTTTTGCAGCAACATAGAAAGTATCAACAAAGGCATAGGATTCAATCTTATTATTAATTATCCAGTCACATAAGAGACATAGAAATATGCATAGTTACATAATCTTTCCAACTTAAGAAAATAGAACAAAAGCAAATGATATTCCTAGTCACAACTCTAGAAAGACTAAAACTCTTGACAATTTCTCTCAAAAAATTCTCTCTAGAATCTGATGATGATTATCATTTTGGTGATCTCTACACCCTTATTTATAGCCTTGGATTCACTCTAAATTGTCTACTTTTTCCCAATCTAATAGCCCAACTGAAATCTAACCGAACTGGAAGTGTCTAACATAAGATATTTCTTAGATTCTAAAACACTTTGTCTTTCGACAGTTCATTGGCTGAAATAGATCGTAGGATGCTTCCTTATCTTAAATGGAAGAGGACACTTAGTCAATTCCTTGAAAACCTTATTATTACTTTAGGAAACACTGGAGGATGACACTTGGTGGGTTCTGTAACCTTACCAAAGACACACAGTGCTTTCCACTTTACTTGTACTCTTACTATATCTTTGCTCAAGAATGTTTTGCCCTTGACACCTATCACAATTTGCTTCCTCAAAACTTTAATGGCTTAATATAAATAAGACCCACAACATTTCTTACTTGAGTAACTTTAAAAGGGGCATAGGGATAGGTGGCAATCTCTGCTTGCTTCAACAAAGGACACATGGCAATCTTCGCTTTACTTAACTGGGGATATGTGGAAATCTCCACTAATTTTAGCCATATTTTGAGAAACTTGTGGAAGGTGACACATGCTAGTCTCCAATTTACTCTATTTATATTATAGAATAATTGGGCCACATTTCATATTTACATGGATAACGACACCTGGCAGCTTTTGCTTGTTTCAAAAACAAAAACTGAGACCCACCATAGTCTTTGCTATATCAATGAAACAAAATGAAAATAATTTAGATCTTGACACATGGTGGCTTCTACTCTCTTCAACTGAGATACGTGGTGTCTTCCATCACTTTTACAAAAGCAAATTGAAACCTTCTGTGATTGCCACTTAGAACTTTCTGCCTAATCCTGATACTTAGCTTATTAAAACCTTCCACTGAAAAGAGATTTGGAATGTGGATTCTGATATGAAATGCTTGAAATGTAGATGCTGATATGAAACATGGATGTTGACACTTGTCACACTCTATTAAGTTGCTATGAGGTACATGGCAATCTCTGTAGCCTTACTGAAATTATGAAAAGTGCCTCAAACGATGACACTTGGTAGCTTCTGCTTGATTTTGACACTTAGTCAAAAATGAATCAAAATGAAAATAGAGCTTGTGCTCTATTTTAAAACATCATTGTTTCACACCAAAGTATGTGAGAACAAAATTTTGCAGCATGCAACTAAAAAATAGAATGAAATGTAGAGTAATTTTTTACTCTATAGTTATTGGTGACCCCAAGGAATTTTGAGCTTACTCAAAAAGAAACCACAACTCTTGATAGATCAAAATTTCAAAATTATAGCTTCAACAATGTTATTTGATAGGTAGACCATTCATCATCAAATAACCCCTGCTTATTCTGTAATTCATTGAAGGCTAAATCAAGGTGAATAATATCCTTGTGTGAATTTTTTTGTAAAATCTAAACTCTAGCTTTCAATTTGAATTCTAGCTGGGAAACAAGAACCAAGATAGTGTCTATTTTAGGGACTGATGAATCATCCCTTAAATTTTGAAAAACTATTTGATCATTCTATTTAGCCAACAACATAGGTTTAATTTCATCTACCATTAGCATGGTGTTGTCATCAGGAAATAGAGAAGGAAGACCTAATTGCACTAGATCTTCAATACGCTATTTCATTTCACTGATACCTTATTTCATGACATTTAAGAGCTCTCTACAACTGATGGCCATAGAATTGCAATTGAGAACTTCATTTACTCGCTTAGTAGTGATCATTCTATCATTAATTCTTGATATTGATAGTGTTGCATCCATTGCATCATAAAGATTTTGGAGCAACATTTTAGAGTCCATTACACTCCCAAAAATTGTAGCCAAAGTGTTTGTAACTGAACTCTCCACCTTTTCACACAATTTCCGTGCATTTAGTAGGAAGGTGAGAAAAGGCCTGAGCTGAATAATCTCTGAAGAGATTCTCTTCTACATGGATTCATATAGCTCCTTCACCAGACTTAAGACTCTAACATTCTTTGGCCTATTGGTTAGCTTTAGTGTCAATTGTGCTGCTCTCTATTGCTCAGCTTGAAAGTGGGCTTGTATAGCCACAATATTATTCTATTCACTTAGCAGATTTTGTTACAATTGGGTAACTTGTAGCAGGTGTTTCTCACATTTTCCTGCAATGCTACTTTTTCCCACCTTAGGGTCATTAGTGCATCTTTTACTTGTGTTAGCCCTACTTTTAAAGAATCATTTTGGGCCTAGACTTCTTGATGAGTTTGAAGAGAAATAGTATCTTACAATTGTTTATTCAGATTCTCTATTTCATTGTCTTTTCTATTGATCTTTGTGGTCAAACTGTTACAATTTGCCTTCTCCTTGGCTAAATCAGCCTCCATTTTCTGTAGCCTCCTTGATGTCTTCAAGTAATCTTTAGTAACTATAGAAGTGGATTCAGTTAATAGCTCAATTTTGTCTTGTGGCCTGAAGAGGGACATGTCGATGGCCATTGCATTCATCATGTAGTCTTTTGGCTACATCTTCTCACTTGGCTTGATTACATTTGGTGAAAAAAGAGTCACCATCAATTGCTGTTGAATGGGGTCAAATTGTGACCATAGATGGGGTGTAACCAATGCTTTATTTTTTTTAATCTTATTTTTCTCTCTTTAGGCTTCCCTTGCCTTCCTAGCAGCATCCACATGGGTCTGGAAGGTAGAAAGAGAGGTAATGTGCCCCCCCACAAAAGGATGGCCCTATGGTAAACCATATTAAATAGCTAATTGTTGGCTATGGGCAATCTAAGGGGGAAGTTTATTGGGAATAGAGGGGGAGAAATGAGGTAATGTTAAACCCTGAGGTGGCATAGATAAGTTGAAGTGAGAAATGGGAATGGCAGAAGTGGCAGGGGATGTCATCTAGCTAGATGAAATCATCATGCCAATAAGAGAAGAAATAGACTGAGAAGGAGAAAGAGGAATAATACTTACCCGAGGAAAAATTACATTAATATATAATTGGCATTGTGGGGTGTTCGTCTCCTCTTCTGAATAAAACTAAAATTGCACCCTCATTCAGTTCTTGGGTGTCTCTTCTTCTAGTTGTGTTCTTTTTCCTTCCACATCTACTACTATTGTCAGTGATGTTTATGGAGAACTGAGAACTTCAATAACTACTGATGATGGGAAATATTTTGATGGTGAAGACACTACACTCTTTTGGTTTTCCATAATGCTGAGAGATTAGGGCCAAACTGATACAGTTATTGTAGCTATAGTTTGCCCTGAGGCCTGTGGTTCTTGGCTTGGTCCCACTGTAGTTTCTAGCTCTACACCTAGTGTCAGCAAATTACTTGTCTCTAGGCTAGATATAGGGGAGAGATGGCACTCATCCCATAGTTATTTACATCTCTCATCTATGTCTATATTCCTAAAAGAATGGGTTGTTTTACAAATTTCTTGCCTATATTTCTAATAGGCTTATATTTTCTTAGCATCCCAATCTTTATTCTTTAGTGTCCTTCTTAACCCAGAAGTCATTCTGCCTTTAAGATCATAATCCATCTACTTAACATAGATGTTTCCTAGGGTCTATTTTGTGGAAGGGGCAAGTCTGTTAACTTAACATAAAATCTAGGAGCATATTCTCTAGGATTTTTCTTGGTTTCCCAAAAAGGGCAGCCCTCATGTACAATTCTGGTTACAACCCTATTATTCCTTATCCAGGAAGTTATGAAATCATTTGGGTCATTAACCCATTTGTTTTTTATTAGAAGGAAACCAAAAAAGGCTAGCTTTCTGAGCAACATAACTTCAATGTCTCTGGTTTCCAAAACCATGCTGGTTGTCATCCATGGGAGGTCATACATTTTTATTTTCATCTTCCTAGAGCCATATTCATTGTCAAATGTAGATACCTACCTGGTGACCTCTAATAATGCTAATATAAGAGTCAAAATCTTAGGTAGCAACATTGGTTCCCCACAAAAACCATGGACTCTTATAATTGTATGGTGAGATCAAAACTAGAAATCACAAGGAATTGGGCAACTAGCCAGAAGGTTTGAAACACTTGGAAATAATTTGTTCATGACTGGTTCGGGGTTGAGGTGACAAAAAAAGGGGTAACAAATAATTCTTAGAATTCATATGGGTCACTAGTTTCTAACAAAATATGTGTCCATGTAGACACATGAGTGGTCCTTTGGAGATCAAAACTTGGGTCATACATGTCTAGATGCATATGTTGGGCAAAAAGGTCAGAGTTCTAATACAATATAAGGTGAAACAAATAAGAAGAGTAATTGAACACCCCTTTCGATTTGAAATGGGCCAATTATTTCACCATTGAGAAAGCAATTTGTTTAGAAAAGTCAAGCCTATACTCCTGAGTTTTGTCAATAGTCTTCAGCCTGAAGAGGATAGCCATTTGTTCTTCATAAATTTTCATATCATCTTTCATGCCAAAGATGAAAGCCATCATAGACAGTGCGTCTTGGCTAGCTTGTGTGAATTGGGCTCTTATTGTAGGGAGTGTAGGCACAGTAGTGTCATCATCACCCATTTGCAATTCAAATCTAAAGAACCTCAACTCAGTATTGATGTTGGCCCACATTCTTTACATTTTAGCAACAATGGGAAATGTAGCTATCTTATCATGATATAGAGCTAACATATCTCTGATAGCTTGCAGTGTGATTTGCAACGTGAATGGACCCTATTGAATGGTACATGAGGGTACATGGAACAAGTCTGCACATAATTTGACCAAGTCAGGGCATGGATGCACAACTAAGACAAGGAACTATGTCAATTGTGAAGTCCATATCCTCATGGCAAATGTCTCATATTGCCCTACTCAGGCCCTCTTTAGACACCTTTGATGTGCCCTTTCTCTAAGGGTTTTTCTACTTGCTCTTTAAAGGATTGGGTCCATGACTCCATCTGCATAATCTTTTATTTTCACTGGGTCACTTGCTTGACTAAATTCAGGAATTCTAGTCCTTGGATAGGTCTTCAATGGTTGCGTGGGAGCTAAAGCATATGCCTTACTTACAAGAAACTTATCGAAGGATTCATACATCCTAGCTCTTTGTTGTGAAGACTGTGCTTCCTCCATCTCTATATCTATTATGTTATAACTTGTATGAACCTTTACAAAATAGAAAGCTCTTTCACTAAAGCAAGTTTACTAGGCACTAAAAAATTCAAGTAGCAGGATATTTTCTCACAGATGCAAGAATGTTTGAGAACTTATAAGCTTTAACTCTTGCTAAGAGGTATTTATTGACCTATCAAGTCTAAAAATGGCATTAAACTTGGATAACCATTATCAAATCTTACTAAATATTTATGGGACAGTGAGGCAAACATGTTATGCAAGTGGCAACGCAAGGTACGTTGGGTATTTCTAAAGATTTGGGAGACATTCAATGCATTGAGAAATTTTGAAGATTTTGAAAATTTTGAGCTACTAACTACGTGTTTAAAGAACACTTATTTAAAATAAAAGTGAGAAAAAAAAATGGGAAAACAAAGTAATACGGAAAGGGAAACTACCTAATTATAATACATTAACCCAGTATCTTTATCTCCCTCTTGGATCAAAAGAATAATTTCTAAAGTCTCCTTCATGACAAGACAACTTATGTTGCTGAACAAGTGGTTGAATTGGATGTAGCTCAGATGGCTTTCTCTCTTTATATGCTGCATTGATTGGCCTACATTCGAATGAGTCTGAGTCAAACATGTTTCCAACATATATAAACTCTTCTTGTTCTTGGAAGCTTGTCAAATGCCAATTCTTGATACTGGCATGTCCTATCAAGAAATTAATGACTATTTGATTATCAACAAAAGCACTTTGATATATCTATCATTTATTGACTTATCTCCTTCTACCTCAAACTCAAGTTCTATTGCATGATCATCCTCTTTAATGACTTCAAAATTATCAACTTCTGGAAAAGATAATTATGAAAGTTTGCAATGATTTTGCATATGTAATTGAGTCTCAATGTTGTCTTGTTCATCTACAATCAGCGCATAGCCTTCTTGAAAAATAGTATACCCTGACCCAATGATTTCAAACAAATCATTCAAATCATGATCAAGGAAATGTCAATGCTCCTCTACATCATCTTGAAAAGTAAGAAGAAAATCAGAAATTATTTCTTCTTCATCAGAGATTAAGGCATACGCTTGTGACTTCTCATTCGAAAGTTGGAATTCATGTTGAGAGACCCAAGGATTAATATATAAGGTATCTTTTGACTTTTCTTCCTCCAAAACATTTGGTATTTCATGATCTTCATCAAGTATAATGTAAGTGTCTAGACCAATAGAATCATAATTTCCATATGGATCACTTTGAAGCATAGATAATAAATTATCATTTTCCTCTTCTTGATCATGTCCAATCCATTCACCTAACTCCTCAACAAAAACCCTTTCTTCTTTATTCATCATAACATGAGCTGCCTCTAACTTTGTAGTTGGTTCATTGGTGATGTGATCCTTATATAATGGCTCAGATAATATCTTCATTTTTGAACCATACTTAGTTCTTAGGATGAGGTGAGACCAATCAAGGGACATATATCCTCCTATCTTGGCTGTAAAGTCTCTCGATAAACATAAGCTAAAAATAAGAGGTATATCTATAACCACTACATCTTGATTTACAATTATATTAGGACAAGTATATAATTGTAATGGGAGTTGTTTAATTCTCCATATTGTTTATACTGCTTTGCCATCTAGCTACATAACTTCTTTAGTGAGTGGCTCATATTTTATCTTTAAAGCATCAGCTATCTGCTTAGGCATAATCGTAGTACTAGCCCCCAAATCAATCATTGCATTATGTAGCAATTTCTTACCCACTATCAAAGTTAAATAGAAGGGATCCAGTTTGGATTTTCTTACCTCTGCTACATTATTCACTAGGGCTATTGTCTACAGATGAACTGTATCTTTGAGCTTATATTTTTTAGCAGGTCCTTCTTTGATAACAGTACATTTGGGCACTGCTTGGCCTTGTAGAGCTTCTTTAGTATTGTCTTCTATTCAATAATAGCTAATATATCCCATATTGATACTTGTGCTAGAGTCTTCTTCAATTGATCCACCACATTTATTGGTCCCAGAGTCTGAGTTCTTTGAAAATAAAGATATCTTGTTTTTTCTTGATTTTGTGCATGAATCACTTGATTCTGCACCAACTAAGGCATTTATTGTCTGACAGTTGTGTTTCTTTGTCCTTGAAATGGAAGATTCTCCATGACTTGACTATTTACAACTTTAGGCTATTCCACCATCCTTCTCTATGATCTAGTGTAATAATCAGATTGCACTACTGGTTTCTTGGAAGTGGAAGCTTCATTCAAGAAAATTGATTCTTTATCTTCAACCCATGAGAACAAAGCATGTTTTGGGGCTATTTCTTCCTCTTGTTGTAAAGACATTCCTTGCATCTGAGCCATTAAGATTGAATTTTGTATACCAGAAGACTGGTAGGCTTGATTATCATTGGAACTTACAAACTGACCATCCATTCTTCTTCGCTCTGCCACTTTTTGTTGTAGATTACCCATAGAAAAATCTCTAGGCGTATGAGCATTATTTCAAGGGAAAAACCAGGCATTAGTGTTATCCACATAATTATTTATCCCTGGAATAATCTCCCTATTTAAATTGGGAGGAATAGTCTGTGAGGGTGTAGGGACTACAACTAATTGGTTTGCTAGCTGAGGGTTATTTTGCCTTGGAGGACCATGGTATTGGTTTGGCTGAGATGAAAATCTATTTACTTGATAGCCCTGGTATTGGGTTTTAGGGAAAGGATTCTGCTGTCTCTTTATATTAATCAGCTCATTAAAAAATGTCCTCAAGATATTCTTGATATCAGCTAGCTTAGATGACTGAGTAGGGACAATTTCTTTAGTAGGTGGTTGAGGATATGTGTACATAGACATAGGTGGTGTTATAGATTTAGGGGATTCTTGAAGTAATGACAAGGAGATCTCTGGGAACATAGGCATGGGAGGCCTTGGAGGCAACTTTCCAGCATCTATCAAATTATTTTTAGCTCTAACTGCATAGTCATAAGCCTCTAGCAGAGTATGACCTCCATGTGATTGAATCATAATAGATATATCTGAATTCAAAGATTTAAGATAAAACACTATGGCCATACCTAGTAATGGTCTAGTTGTAGTAGGGATTCTTTCCCAAGTTTTTTGAAATCTAAAATTTAAGTCAGTCATGGCTTCTTGTGGTGCCCTTTGGATGGTAATTAATTGATGTAACAAAGAAGACTTATCACCCTTCTCTTCAAATCTTTCAAATAAAATATCTCTGAGCTGATCCCATGTAGATATGGTATTTGGGGTCAAAGACCAATACAATTCTAGAGTCTTCCCTTTAAAAAAAGCTGATAATAATCTTATGGCCACATTTTCTTGTGTGACAACATGTATAACATAGACATCTGATACATCCTATAGATGTTCTTCAAGTACTTTAAAGTCTTGCCCACTAAATTTGGGCAAAGCCTTCAGGGCATTCACTAGGATAGGGTCCCAAGTGACTAGTGTTATTGGGAGAATCAATGGACTACCAGTGTTTCAACTTGCATAATTTCTTGGGGGTATAGGGGCTCCCATATTTGCTCTTGGTATTGGTATAAAATGGTTGACTCTTTTTCTTAGACTAGTTACTAAAGGTGGCAAGAGAATACTTGGATTTATAAAAGATTTTTATCTGGTTACTGGTACACAGCTGTGACTCCTCGTAGCTCTTTGGTTCATATGATCTTGAAAGAGACTTCAAGATTTATCCCACTGAGCATGCCAATAATTGTTGATGGTTGAAATTGTGCTTCTTTCTAATATTAACAATGGGAAGTTTTAAGATGTGGGACTTGTGACTTGAAACAACCTCCAGATTTTTATGAAGCTGGTCTCTTCTTTATATCAAGTGTATACTGGGAAAAGGGATAAGAATTTTAACAGAAACACAAATGCAAGAAATAAAATCTAACTATGGTGATGCACCTGAATGTAATCTGACCTTAATACTGAGCATAGTGAGACTATATGTAAGATTCAATTACATTTAAGAGCAAACAAGTGCATGATCAATGTAAAAGATGAAAACAATCGAAACAGAGGCTCACAACTTAGACTACTTTTGTAGCAAAATAGAAAGTATCCACAAAGGCACAAGATTGAATCTTCTTATTAATTCTCTAGTCACATAAGAGGCACAAAAACATGCACAATTACATAAACTTTTCAACTTAAGAAAATAGAACAAAGGCAAATGATATTCCTAGTCACAACTCTAGAAAATCTAAAACTCTTGACAATTTCTCTCAAAAAATTCTCTCTGATATCTGATGATGATTATCATTCTGGTGATCTATGCACCCTTATTTATAGCCTTGGATTCACTCTAGATTGTCTACTTGTTACCAATCTAATGGCCCAACTAAAATCTAACTGAACTGGAAGTGTCTAACTAAAGATATTTCTTAGATTCTAAAATGCTTTGTCTTCTGGTAGTTCATTGGCTGAAATAAATCATAAGACACTCCCTTCTCTTAAATAGAAGAAGACACGTATTCAATTCCTTGAAAACCTTCTTATTAATTTAGGAGACACTAGAGGATGACACTTGGCAGGTTCTGCAACCTTACCAAGGACACATGGCACTCTCCGCTTTACCTATACTCTTACTATATCTTTGCTCAGGAACGTTCCACCCTTGACACCTATCATAATTTTCTTCCTCAAAACTTTAACAGCTTAATAGAAATAAGACCCAAAACATTTCTTACCTGAGTAACTTTAAAAGGGGCATAGGGATAGGTGGCAATCTCTGCTTGCTTCAATAAAGGACACGTCACAATCTTTGCTTTACTTAACTGGGGATATGTGGCAATCTCTGCTACTTTTCACCACCTTTTGAGAAACCTACAGAAGGTGACACATGCTGGTCTTCACTTTACTCTATTTATATTATAGAACAATCAGGCCTCATTTCATATTTACATGGATAGCGATACCTGGCAGCTTCTACTTGTTTCAGAAACAAAACCTGAGACCCACCATAGTCTTTGTTATATCGGTGAAGCAAAATGAAAATAATTTAGATCTCAAAATGTGGTGGCTTACACTCTCTTCAGCTGAGATACGTGGTGTCTTTCATTTCTTTTAGAAAAGCAAATTAAAACCTTTCGCGATTACCACTTGGCACTTTTTGCCTAATCCTGATACTTAGCTTGTTGAAACCTTCCACTGAAAAGAGATTTAGAACGTGGATGCTGATATGAAATTATTGAAACATGGATGTCAATATGAAATGTGGATACTGACACTTGTCATGCTCCACTGAGTTGCTATGAGGTATGTGACAATCTCTGTAGCCTTACTGAAATTATGAAAAGTGCCTCGAATGATGACACTTGGCAGCTTTTGCTTGATTTTGACACTTAGTCAAAAATGAATCAAAAGGAAAATAGAGCCCATGCTCTATTTCAAAACATTATTGTTTTAAACCAAAGTATGTTAAAATGAAATTTTGCAGTGCGAAACTAAAAAATAGAATGAAATGTAGAGTAATTTTTTACTCTACAAAACCATTAATGAACAATTGGTAGTAATTGAATCCTTGAAAATAATTATAAAGGTGTCCACACATAGTGGTATGCACCACAACGAGATGATCTTTGGCATGAGAGGAAATTATCTCAAATGGAGCCCTATGTTATTTCCCTACAAGGCATCCAAGGCATATGGTCACTTTTATATAGTCTCCCTATACTATCTCAACTCTAATGCAATGGTAGGTCAACTTTAACTGATAAAAATAAAATAATAAAAAGCAAGAAACCTTGACAATGGTTTTTCAATTTTTATTACTAATGACTTTACTTTTTGGATACCCCATTTAATATTTTCACTAATCAATAAACATTATAATACTTGGTTAATAAAATAATTTTGAGGGGAATAATTATAGGTGGTTAATGCTCTTCATATATTTATAGTTTAAAATAAATGTAAAAATTAGTATTAAAATATTTGAACCATACTACCTTAGCTAAATTCAAACATGGGAGGAACCAATACAGTTATAAGAAGAATATCCAAACACACACCTATTTAGACTGAATATGATACCCTAATAAATGGAATATATCACAACCTTTCTAAAACATGGTATATTTCCTATCCATTATGTATAACATGACAAGAAGAAATTGGCAACATGAGATATATTTTTTACCATTATCAAATGGTTTCTATATAATCTATGAAAGGATGTTATTATGCGTAGAGTGACCCTATCAAATAAAAGAGAATATGCGTTTGAAGAAAAACATTAGCACATGGCATGAGGAATTTTAAAATGTGAATTTTCTATAAGAAAAATATTATAAATGGGATTTGGTGGAGAACATTAACTCAAATTCACACAGGGTTGCAAAACATTGTGATATCTATTAGTCGATAATAAAACCTAACTAGAAGGATGATATGCCATTTAATCTAGTTTTGTCTAAGAAACCATTTGATTAATGGGGTATTGACATCATGTCCCCTTTTAACTATGAATCTAAGTGATCTGATGCTAAAAATATAATAAAGGCAAAACACTATTTCAATAAATGGGTTGAGGTAGTTGTTACTTTGATTTCTAACATAATTTGTTAAGAATATAGAATGCAGAGCAATATTAATAAAATAAAGATAGAAATAAAATGAAAAAACACAACATAATAGAGACATGTATTTAATGTGGTTCACACAATATGGGCTATGTCCACATGGAAACAACTAGTTTTTCTCTTATTCAATCCAAAAATTAAGGGAAAATTTTACAATACATCAACTACAATATCCTCTTCACTCACATACATTATGCCACCATGATTACCATGCTTTAATATTAAAGGAGGGTGACATATTAGTGTAAAAATTCACCAACATAATTTATACCATTAGATTTGTGACCTAATAGGGAATTTTACTTTGAAATAACAATATTTTACAATGCATTTTTAACAAAATGTTTCTTTGGGGGCATTGCCCCCAATAGTGGGGCTCTAAATATGGTCGATGCCCCCCTTAGATATGCATGGTGAGCCTAGTTGGGTAGGGGGGGGGGAGGAGGAAGGGTGGAGGTGGTGGGGTGGGAGGGCTGGGGGTTTCCCCCCACATCCCCACTATCATAAAATGGGCATTATAATAAGATCAAGATCCACCATCCAATATAAATTACATTGAAAATGAAAAAATCATAACAAGGTTTAGATTCCCTCAGAATTTGATAAGTGATATGGGTACACATGTTCTAAATAACACTATAGAAACCCTAATACAATAATTTATGATTTCACATCATAAGAGTACAACATATAATCCTCAATAAAATGGCTAGGCAAAAGTGTCTAATAAGGTTATACAAAAGATTCTTACTAAGATCTATAATGTTCACATAGATGATTCAAATTATTTAATTTAAGTTATGTTAAGGTAATTTATTTAACAAACTATAAATTTTTGACTAGATATAAACCATTTCAATTGGTGTATGGAATAAAATTTGTGATGTCAAAGGAATATATAGTTCCAATCATGTCAATTTAAAT
>JARHVA010004601.1:622500-762500 GCA_037957365.1 Torreya grandis
CATATTGAAATTTTAAGGTTTAGGTTTAGTGCAAGGAAAATCACAAGAGGAATCTTTTCAAGATCTCGATGAGTATGACAGATCCTAATAGACCTATTTCCAAGCTCCAATTTTATAATGCACCACTTTTAATATTTCAATGGAACACATCATAAAACCACTAATTATATCTCCATTGTCCTTGACTCAACTTTCCCTACCTACTTCAACCTAGAAAGTCACTCTAGATGGTTCAAAATTTTCCTTCATAAATGAAACAAAAGATGTTACATTCCAAACTTATATTAAACATAATCAAGATAATATCAAGCAAGATAATGTCTAGTTGTACAAATAAAATGTTGAATTGCATGAGTTTTTTTAAAACACCATAAGATAATTAATGATATTTGACTAAAGTTGTTACAACTTCTTATTGATCAATTCATGTTTGAATAATATTATCACAACACACACTATGTTGGCATAAGAACTAATCATACCTTCATAAGAACCATGTCACATCAGGATCACTAGCTCATACGTCAAAGACCACTCACCATGCATCTTAACCAAATGCACCTTGACATCAATGACAACATTTCTTAACAAACTCTCCTTTTATCATCGATGGCAAAACATTCATCAAACTTATTACTCTTATCACCCCTAACCTAGTCAAACACCCTTCTTGAACTTGATACACCTTTGACATTAATGACAAAGGGTCATACATAAAAAAATTATGGAATGATTCATTCTCATTTTTTATAAACTATTCTCATAAACTAAAAATATAATTTTAAATGAAATTTGATCATAAGACCATATATCTTATCCTTTTCATGACTATTATGAATCAAACTCGTTAGGCTATCCCATTTGATTTCATCCATCAAATAACTTCTTCAAATAGACTCAGATGTACCAGACTACTTACTTTACTTTATGCACTTTGATTGGACCTTCAACCTTTATTCATACCATAGAGACTCCTAATATCATCCTCTTAGCTCCTTATACCATAACTAATCCATATACAACATGAAAACCCTTCTTGTATTAGTTTATAGCTCATTAGGTCTATAAAACACCTTGTTTACTTTTTTTTAGACTTTTATCTTGTTTGATAACCTTCACCTCACACATCCAAGGCATATTGAGAATCTAAACCTATGATACATGACCCAAATCTCATATTTAATCACCTAGAACAATCACACTTAATGCCAATGAGCATAAAACATTTCTATGGTCAATGCTTGTCCATTGTTTCAATAAGGTCTATCTACAATCAAATATATTGTTACAAGGGAACAATCTAATCCTTCATGTTGGACCAAAGATCACTTATGTCATGTACATAAGGTATCTTAGATTCTCTTCTTACGTCAATCTATCAACAAGGTTTATGCATATATGATTTACTATGATATACCTATGTCATATATTGTCTCCTTCAAGTTTTTAAAGCCACCATGTCATAGACCTCATCATGAAAAATATTTCATGTAGCTAATCACTATCAAATACATTATTCCAATTGTATCTATTCACCTTTTAAATCTATCTTATGTAAGATACATCTTTACAAGATGCTCCTAGATATCAATTATTGATTACCAAATAATAGAGAAGATAATGATTAATAATCTTACTTTTAATATATCAATCATATCACTGCACTCTTACTTCTACCATGCCATGATAAGACTCAATCCTTCAATACACCTGAATACATTTAACATCTTGACCTATGCCTTCACATAACCCTCACTAATCATAACTCTTATCAATGTAATATTATTATGTGTATTGACATAACCAATCACCCCCTTTGTATTCACAACTTGTTCATCATATGAAACATGTTAAGTTCACACATACCATCTCCAAGCATAGACAAACACAACTACAATCAGATATCAACAACTTACATCTCAACATGTCTTCATACATTTTTCACATACCATACCATACCTATCAAATCTAAATAAGCATCCACCATGCTTCCACTTATATATGAGTGTCTGAATGAAGCCTTAATGGAATCACCCCTTCTATAGGGCGTTAAATAGTATAAATTTAGAATATTCCTAGATCTCGATACTCTCAAAAGAATAAGTATTCTTCAATGTCCTTATCGGATTGATTATTAATTTAGGCTTGACCTTTGAATTGGATTCTTCATAATAGTTTTGAGCTGGCAAAGAATATTTTTGACATTGTTTCAAATATGAATTATGCTCTATAATAAAAAAATAACCCACCTTGGTTTATGAGTTGATCATAACTCACCTTGTCATCCTTATTCTTCTCATCGAACTCTTATATTACCATAATTATTTTGTATAACATCATTATCAATATAAAATTTTCCATCATCACAATCTAAGTTTGTGCTTATTAAGATCACCTTTAGGATGTTAGGCCTATCTCAGAGGACCATGATATGATACTAACCATTGGAGGAATAATTTACTAGGGGGCATGAATTAGTGTCCTTATAAATTGTTACTTTTATTTAAATATATATTCTAATCATTCATCAAGAAAAATCATCATATGAGTAATATCAATTAGGTAGCAACATGAGAATATACACATAAAAAATATGAACACATCAAATAAGTGGGAAAACCTCACTCAAAATAAAACCCAATAAACATATCTTGGAAAACCATTCCTATAAATTACTTTACCAAATTAAGGTTATTACCCACTCAACTTGGATCATGAACCCCAATCTATAAAGCACCAACTTGAAAGAGTCTTTAGCAAGTACCCACTTGCAAGGAAACACCAACTCCCTTAGTAAATCAACACCAAATCATCTACCTCTTAACCAAGAACCTAATAATCTAATTCTAATTATATATTAAATATTTTTCCTTGTTTAAATATTCAAAATATGATGTTCCTCTTCTTCATCTCTTTGCACACTTCTATTCCTCTTAAATTGGCCTCTAACCTTCTTTGCTCAAATAGCCCTCTTATTGACTTGATTAGGTCATATGACCTTGATCCTCATGTTTATATATATATATATATATATATATATATATATATATATATATATATATATATATATATATATATATATATGACATAATTATTATTATCCAAATCACCTCATTCTTCTTCTCTTTATGCTTTCTTTAGTTGCTTTCCCACTTTACTCACATCTTACACAAATAGGCCTAAAAAATTATGTTGTACTTATACTAGGTATCTTCATCTTATACACCTTGGTCATCCATAAACACTTGTACAACTGAGTTACCACTAAAATAGGTCTTATAACACATTTAAAACATAAAATAACCAATACATTATGTCATCCATATCTTAACACACCAATCTCTTGTTTAGGCCTTAAGGAGACCTAATCCCTTTAGGCCTTCATTAGAGCACATTGCACTTTGTCTTTCTTATAATGATTCCAAAATACATATAAAAATTTAAAAAAAAATCATATTAAACTCAAATTTACCTTATAAAAATTCACTTTATGTCCAAAACACCTTTTAGGTCCAACCACCACTTGAACCCCTTCTCAAAACACTCTTCACAATAGACTTGTGCATACATAAATAATATGTGTTAAAAAACTAAAGTAAAAACAATTTTTTTACAAAAAATATTAGAAAAAATTCACATATTAAGAAACCTTATGATCTCAATGTCATAAAAAAAAATCATTTTATTCTTAAACTTAGGGTATACATGCTCAAACTCTTCTCTGCAAGATGCATACTCTGAATTGCCAACTAGATTCAAAACACAATCACAGAACCTTAAAATTTATACATATAAAAATACATAGTAAAAAAAATTTAATGAATTAAAATTTTCTTAAAACATTTTTATAAAAACCTCCAATAGATATATCATAATATCTAAGGGAAACTATTGGTCTTGTAGACCAATTTGTTGACCTTCTCTCTCACAGTCCTTACTCATCCTGACAACCCATTTTGTATTCAATGTAAAAAACTATTAAACTAAATTCCAAGATTATTATAATAATTTATAGTTCATATATGTACCAATAAATATCACCATATTATTTATACATTTAAATTCATAATATAAGGCTACAAACTCATCATTATACCTTGTTCACTCAAAACTACCAATTTTATTTAAAGACTAGTCATGGTGAATTTGAATTCCAACACATTTTTAGACACATTTAAATACTATTTATATATTAATATTATCCTTATATATATTAATAATATATAAAAACACAAAAATACTAAGGTCTAATGGAAAATGTTAGACATATAGACCAATCTTTGGACTCTTTATACATAGAATTCAATATCCTAGATAAGTCAACATGAGATCATCTTTTTGATATATAAAATGATATAAAATTATTTTATTCAACATTAAAATTTATTAAAATTCTTAAAAAACATATTCATTCAATTATTTTCTTCCCTAATCCATGATGACACATCGTTAATCAACTTCTCACTTATGTTTGGTTTTCTCACTGTCTGCACCATTAGGTCTGTTAGTGATAGGTAAAATTGTAAGACTAGTTTATAATAATTGAGAAATATAACCTAATAAAAAACCATGATGGACATTAAATGAAAGTTTCATTCTTCAACCTTCATCCATTTATCAACTTGAACTTTTTCAACTCTATCTACTACACTAAATTAATGAGAAACAAGGCCTTTCCAGGAGGGTCCACTCACTCACCTTTCAAACCAATCATACTTGGATAATATTGAAAAAGTTTAATAAAACACAAAATCACTTATCTATCCATTTTATACCATTATAGGTAGTTTTGATCAATATCTTCAACATTGGGTTGTTGTTAGGGTTGTTTGAGGGTTTAAACCATCTTTCAATCTTAATGATCATTCATAAAGCTTAGCCACTCATTTCAGAAAGTGATTATTAAAAAAATTATATATAAATCTTACACATTTACCATAAAGTCTTATGTCCTCATGTATATTATTTATGTGCCAATGAACAGTTGGAAAACCTTCTCGAGTAGGCAAATATTCATCTTATGCACTTGACAGACCTTAAGACACTTTTTATTATTTTAACCTTCAATTTTTTACCTAAAACTTCATGCACAAGATTGAATAAAATTTAATCACCTTTTTCAATTCTCACCCACTAACTAATGCCTTGGAAATTGATCCTAATACCTCATTAAGCCATGTTATCTCTCTTTCCTTGCTTAGACCTTGACCTACAAGTTACATTAGGCCTTGAAACTGACATTATAACCACTATCCAAGATTTCATATCATAAATTTCATGCCATAAAACCTAATATCATTATTAAATACTATAAAAAATTCTTCTTATGTCTTTTCAACAATTCATGATGCCTCATTAGACCTAGAAAAATCTAGAGGTGGTATAGTTATATATTAGGTTTGTAGGTCTTACCCCTATAGGCTCACCTTGAGACTCACATGAGTGTTTAAATTACTTATATGCATGATAAAACCACATTATAGATCTTATTATTCCTCTATCCATCCATCTCACTAGTCTCAAACCTTCTCACTATGTATCTTCATGCTATGACTAGTCATAGGTCAATCAAGTAATTGATCTTCATGCCTCTTTTCATGTTATCAACACCTCACTATCATGCTTATGATATCTTTCTCATATCATAAAATCACTCTCATTCTTGAATAATTTAAATCATCCTTATACAACCTTATCTCATCATGCAACAAATCTTATGCCTTTACACAAGGTCTCTTCATGTCATAACTAAGCTTCATAAGACACCTTGTCCTCAAATATACTTGATGTTAAAATTTTATAAAATTTATAGTATTGATAATTTCCAAATCATCATAGCACCATTCCTATTTATAAAAAATATGTGGCATCCTATGCTCATTCTTTATCAAGACACCACTAGACCCAAGCACTTGATGACTTACCTTGATCATCTGTCACTAGAGCAACACCAACCTTGACACAACATCAACCAAGTAGATATCATGTAATTGGACCTATACCATTCTGTCTCATGGTAATAACTACATACCTTTAATTTATATAATATTATCACAACACACACTATGTTGGCATAATACCTCATCATTCCTTTATAAGAACCTTCTCACATCATGCTCACTAGCTCATACATCAAAGACCACTCACCATGAATATCCACTAGATACACCTTGACATCAAACAAATAAATTATCAACATAGGTGTTTTAAGATACATGGGTGCAACACTCTTCAATAATCACTATGTAATTTTATTGAGTTGTATGATTGTCTATTAGAATTAGAGTTTATATAATTGTAGTTGATTTGAAAAGTTTGACTTCAAAAATATGAGCTATAAAACATGATGTTGATGTTTTTATAGAAAATATTTGTGCATAAATTACCACTTTCATAAAATATCTTATCTCTACATACTCAACCTACTTGGATCTTTAATATTAGGGAATTTGTCAAATAATCTCACTTTTGATCTACTAGTTTAGAAGTGGCCAAGAGAGAATAATCCTTAGAAGAAAGACTAATTTCAAATGATAAATAATTTAATATTATAATAAAATTATAAATTATTACAAAAAAATACTTATTTTTATTAACATCAAGAGAAACAAAAAAATAGAAAACACTTCTTTTTCAAACGTTGTGAAAGAAATTGGAATCATGAGACCTATGAATGTAACACATAATGGGACAAAAATGAACCCTATAGAAAAATTATTAAAAAAATTGAACTAATAAAATCTCATAATAATAATAATTTTTTTTTTAAGTGAATTTGCGGTTTGCATATCTAACAAATTAAATGATGCCTTAGTGAGTTCAACCTATGATAATGCTTGGCTTCTATACACTAGGGCCACACAACATTTTAATTTTCAAATGGAATTATTTTAGAAGTTTAATTAATAAATTTATGGTCTAATATTTTTCAAACATTAAATAATTATGCAACCTCAAAATAAATATTCAATTTTACTTATGTCATCGATCTTCCATATTTCATTCTCCATGTTGTCTGATACCTTCCTCTTATTTAAAATAAAATTGCTATCTCTAGTGCTCATTCAAAAATAATATTGTGCTATTATAATATATGATGGGAGGTGGAGGTCACAATATAATATATAATACATTTATTATGATTAGATATGAGGAAATAAATTTTATAAAATTCAAGGGTAAACATTCAACTCCAATAAACTTTTCTAATCTCACTTAATAAGGAATTGCAACAAGTCGTCTCTAGCATGCTATACTTGGGTGTACTAACTATGAAAACATTCAAACAATGAAAACTAATGATTTTGTTTTCTTTCCAATATTATCCAAAAATATTTAAAAGTGTGAATTTTCATATTTTTCAAAAATGAAATGGAACCATTTCAAAGGTTAAAACAAAAATTTGACAAAGAGTTAAAATTGTTTCACTCTGATTTATGCTGTCTTCTAATTTTTCTTATTGGTGGTTACAATTAGTTAATGTCTTTCATTGATCACTATAATAACATGATTTTTTAATACTTTTTAAATGAAAAAATTTGAATCCTTTTAAACTTTTCAAAAGTTTTAAATAATTTCTAAAATGAAGTTCAATTCCACTTTGGGACACTCAGGACTAATAATGGTGGTGAGCTCATCACAAATATGTTTGAATCCCATCTGAATAAAAAGGGGATAAAACATAATTTCATATTCCCTTACACTCCTAAAAAACATATAGTTGAGTGGATGAATATAAATTAACATGATCTAAGTAATGTTGTATTTCAAAGGGGTAAATCTATATTTCTAGGCATAAGTAACTTAAAAAATAGTGTGTCTCCAAAACAAGTCATCATAATCAATCATTTTACTAAAGATGACATATGATTTTTAGTGTGGTCAATCCCCTCAATACAAAAAATTTATATTTTTGGATCCACTTACTATCCATTGATTTATAAGGATAAAAGTAATGAATTGGACCCCATGATTTGTAAATGCATTCTTTTATGTTATTCAGAATCCTAAAATGCATATAAACTATAAATGAGAAAAACAATAAAATTATTTTTACAAGATATGATTTTTTTTGAACTACAATGGAAATAAACAACATCAATTGATAATTGAATCAACTTAAGATATATGCCTATTTTGATGTTTTCAAAGATATTGGTATGGATGTTCCAAACAGTGAAGGGAAAACCTATAATTGAGAATAATTGAATCTCTATTGACTCTTGTAATTGAAAATGACACTCCCCTTATCGATTAAATTATAAAATTAAGGAACTTAAATTAAATAAAAAATTAACTAATGATTCTATGAGATACGTATAAAAAAACCAAAATGGGCCAAGCAAACATTGAAAAATGTCAGACCTAATGAAGTTGAAAAAATAGGCACTCAAAGTTCACATACAAACACATAAAAAATATACAAGTCCCTATATGAAATTTAATATAAAATATAAATATTTACTTTGGAAGATGTTCTATGATAATAATTTAACGTTTCTTTTAACCCTAAACCTACTTCCTTCAAACCAACCAAAACTATTGATACATGGATAAAAGAAATGAGTAGTGAGTATAATGCATTGGTCAAAAATGGAACTTGAGATTTGGTTGATACTCCAATCAGATTTAAATCCATTATTTACAAGTGGGTCTTTTATAAAAAAGTACAAAGTAGATGGCTCTCTTAACAATCATAAATATTTACGAAGGGGTTTGCTAAAATGAAATGAATAAACTACAATTAAATGTTTACACCAACTAAAAAATTGACTATCATTAAAAAAATATTTTATTTTTTATTTCAAAATAGATGATATTTTATTAAAATTTATGTAATTTTTTTTTTCTAAATGGTGATCTCAAATAAACAGTGTACATGACTCAACTAGAAGATTTTTTAGTGGATGACCAAGACCAAACAGTGTGTAAGCTAGAAATATTATTGTCTGGTTTTAAAAAATCCCCGAATGCATGGTAAAAAAAACTCACTAATAACCTCATGAATATGAACTTAAAACATTTTGAGTTTTATCATAGAACTCTTTTGTCAAAACTATTGTATTTATAGTTGTGTATGTGGATGATTTGTGCATCACAAGTAATAATAAAAGATATGATATACAAATAATAGAAACTTTAATGAAAGGATTTGAAATGATAGATATAATTTGTATTCATTAAATTTTTGTATTGAATTTAATCATAAATAATTTTATAACTTCATTTCTCAATAAAAATATATTAGTAAAATTATGACTAAATTCGAAATGACAAATCGTAAGCCTCTCAATATGATCATGGAAAAATAATTGAAATAGACATCAAAAGTTAATTTATATTTGTTAAATTATACTAAATACAAACATCTCATTGAATATATGTATGTGATATATATAGGTTTTATTTCAATATTCATGAAATAACCAAGAGAAAGTTACTAGGTAGCATAAAAAAGAGTCCTTGGATATCTAAAAGGAACACAATATTTTGGTCTCTTGTACTTTAGGGTAAGAGACCTAAAACTTGTTGGATATTTATATTTTGACTATGATATTGACTTGGAGGATGGGAAAGCCACTTTGGGATTTATGATGAATTTGGGAAAATATTCTTTAGTTGAAAATCAAAGAACCAATCAACACCGGTAATTTCTTCAATATAATAATAATAATAATAATAATAATAATAATAATAATAATACATGGCAACTTCAAAATTAAGGAAAATTTATTTTTTTCCTCATAAGGTTTATTTTAGATTTATAGGAGAAATAAGATTCTTCAACACCACTCTTAGTTGATAACACATCAATAATTAAATAGGAAAATAATCTTATCTTTCATGACCAAACCAAGAACATCAATGCCAAATTTCGTTTAGTTTGGCATTATATGAAATATGATAGCGTAAAGTTACTAAGTTGTCCTATTATAGAGCAAAAAATAAACATCTTGAAAAAGGTGCTTAGAAGTTTTTTTTTATGAAGTTTAGAAGAATGATTGGTATCATTATAACCCTTACATATTAAGGGGGGATTTATTATTATTGTATATAATATTATTTATCCTAGGTGTAATTTTTAGGAGAGCTTTTGTCTTATAGTGGTAGATGAATAAACTACGTAGGAATATTAATAGTCTTAACATAAGGTGAAATGAATATCCATATTTTGGCTATAAATATCTTTAATATATATTCATTTTAATACCAATACAATTTTATTTTGAACCAAATTCTTATTTTTTGTCACTATATTATTCCTAGACTGACATTTTACATTGAAACCTACATAGTTTATTTTATAACTCATATATTTTGAATAGTATAAAGTATTTTCTTGTTTAGATCACTAGATATAAAATAAGATACAAGTGGATATAAATATATTTAATATATATTCATTTTAATGCCAATAAAATTTTAGTTTGAACCAAATTCTTATGTTTTGTCACTATATTAATCTTAGATGGACATTTTACATTGAAATATACAAAATTTATTTTATAACTCATACATTTTAAATAGTATAAATTATTTTCTTGTTTATATCAATAGATCCAAAAGAAGTTACATAAATTTTGTGAACTTTATCCCTCTATCAAATGTTTCAAACCCAGATTTCCCTTATGGTTTCATATTTTCCTGCCTAGCCTCTTAGGTTTATGCATTAGGCCATTGATTTGATTTTTGGTGTCTAGTTTTGATGGAATATATAGTTCATGTGAATGATAAAAATGTAAATAATTAACCTTTTTCTTGGTAGGTTTTATGATGTAGATCATAATAATTAAATTAATGTGGTCAATGCTTTGTTCCGTGTAACTAGAGATGAGATGAGAAATAATGTTAATGTTTCCATATCTAAGGAACAACATGAGCCATTTCATGATATTTATTTACCTTTTGGAAGTATTTATGATACAAAAAGTGTTAATAACACTACTTATGTTGTTATTATTTCTACATTTACACCTTAAATTACAATTTTGATGCTCACCCATGGTGTGGGGGAAATAAAAGATACTCCTCATATCCTTCAAGCCTTCCTAAATGTATAATTTTATGCCTCCTAGGATGGATACTAATATGACATCATCCATTGATACATCCTTTACTATTCCTATTTCTCAATGGCTTATTAAAATTACCACTTAAATAAATTCTAAAGTACTTCTATTCAAATAGAATTCAACTTGAATGATCTATTTAATTGATTACCAAGTGTTACTACATAATCCATTGGCTCTAAATATTTCAACTTATATATTATCTAATGGGTTTATTTCTACCAAGATCACACTCTTTGATCATAATGGTGACCGAAAAAAACATCTTCATACCTTTCATGCATCATGTTTGGACTATGCATTTAATGAAAAATTATTAACTAAGTTATTACAAGGAGCTTAAAGGATTATGTTATGGTCTATGATCTCCTCTCCCAATTAGTGAATATATTCAACCCTTTGGTGGGCTAGTTTTTAGCACACTTCTCTATCAACACAACAAAAAATATCTTTTATATTGAAATTTCACAACTTAAGTATATATATAGTAATCATATTAGTGATTATGTATTATGTTACAAGATTATGATAGATAATATGGTCAATCATGTAGCCAATAATGAGCTACTATATATACTCAATAAATATTTGTTTTTACCTCTACAAGAGTAAATAATGTTCAAATGTTTTCTTATTCATAAACTGTAAGTGGATATTCATAATGAACTTCACTACAAACAAATCCTATGACTTATAGATCAAAAATGATTGGAGGATGACTATTACAATCTATTTACCATAGTATCATAAAAAAAGTTTTGGAAAATAAATGTACAACATATTTCACAAGAATCCTTGATGGGTTTCATTTTGATATTCAATTATTGGTGAATATTTGTCAACATGCACTGGGAAGTAACATGTACCCACTTCTAGATCCTATGAGTGTTCTTGATTCAATATGTTGGTGCATTTAATGCATTTATTTTATACCTATTTTAATTTTAAATGTTTGGAAAAAATTTCCCTCTAAAAAAATTTGGTGAGAAGAGCATTTTTTAATCAACCCGTGTAGTTCAAAAATCAAACATTCTCTGACATTCTTAATTGCCATTGGGTCAGAAAGTTAGGTTAAGTTTATTGAATACTTGGATACTACTAAAGGGATGGAATATTTATAAGGAAACTCTAATTACTTCAAGGAACTAGTGAAAGATTATTGTAAACACTCATCCAATATTCTTATAAGTAGGAATTCAGATTTATATGTTCTTCATAATATTTTGGAAGAGGCTAAAGAAAATTATAGCAAATCTTGGTTGAGAATTTTTTTTTAGCAAGGCATGGCATTGAAGCAACTAGAAATTCAACTAAGAGAAATTGGACTAGGATTAAAATAGTTAAAAAAATTCTTTCTAATTACTATTTTTTATTTTATTTTACTTATAGAGAAGATCTAATGACACTTATTAATGAAGGCCCATTGTTGATGGGAAGGTTAATCCTCATGTTTCAACTCTAAAAATTGAATTGATATTACTTAGATTTCAAATTAATCATATTCATCTATGGTCAGAACTCCCTGGCCTCCTTCCAACATTCTGGGTGGAGTGGATCTTGAAAATTATTATGGTATTTTTTGTTACACTCATGACTATTGACCTTGCTACCCATTCCTTTAAAATGTTTATTTTGGCAAAACTTTGTGTGTTAGTTTATATGGACCAGAATCTTCTTAAATATATTCATTTCATGTTCACTTTGGGATCTTAGAACTAGGAAATTATGTTTTATAGTGATAATTAAACTCACTTGAGTTGTAAGAATTTTGTTCATTTCAATAATTCATGCATAAAGATCCAATAATTCAAGAATTATAACATTCAACCAGGATGATCATAATACTTATTAGGGTTTTTATAAGTATGATGGGAAATTCTGAATCTTTCCTAATGATTTTTATATAAAAATAAAGAGTCAATAAGATTTAAAACACATCCTAAGTTTAAACAATTTATGGAGCATATCGTAATTGATTTTATTAGTTTCTATTTTTGGTTGTAGGTGCTTTTGTTTTTCCTTGGTGCTCCATATTTATTTTATGGGACTAGGTCAATCTTGTTCCCTAGGGGACCTCCATAGTTACTTGGTCTTATGGGGAACATTCGTTTGGTTGTGTTATTCTCTCTAGTTAACTAAGCCTACTAACATGCCTTAGTTTGGGTTCTTTTCCTACTCCTATTGGCTTTGTCTATTTTATATACTTTTTGGGGGGACTCGGGAATCACATTGTGTGCATTAATCTTAATCTAAATACATTACATAAGAACATAAATTATAAGAATAAATAAAGCTCATAATGAACAAAATATTAACCCTATAATAACTCGATATGGGAAAAACACTAGGGGGTTAAGAAATTGCACTCCACATCCACTATGTAATGAAATAAAGGTAAAATTTACTACAAAAATGGCCTTGATAGAAATAATTACCACTACCAATCTATACAATATTATACATACGGCTGATTTGAACTAATGAAACACTACTTTCTAGTCCAACATAATTGAACCAACCATCTGCAGCTAGGAAACAATTAGAAAATAATAATAAAGACTCAAACATGAATCTTGTAACGTGAACCCATATTCAATACTTATCATGGTGTTTTATGATCTCTTGTGACTTGCCAAAGCATGTATTTATGTTATTTCAACATTAGAGTCTACCAAGAAGCTTAAACGAATTGACCATTAGAAGAAGAAATGTTTAAAACCTTTCAATTTTGGGATTTTTGTATGGTGGAGAAACCATTATTGTCTGAAAACTTCCAATCTCAAAACTAATAAGGTGGTTACACAACCACTAGGTGGGTTTCATAACCACCACTCATACAATGGTAGTTACACACCTGATAGGTTGGTTGCACAACAACCACCCTATAAAAAGTTGTTCAACTATGTGTGAAAAACCCCATCATTTTAAGATCTTAAAATCATTGAATATATAACTATGAATATATATGGATAACACCACACTTAATTTATCACTATAATATATATGGTATGATGTTTTGAATATGAAATGTCTTATAATAGTATATTACAAGTAGTAACCACATACAATTGGTCATAGTGGAAACATCTAATATACATGAATAGAACATTAGGATTCAAATTTTGATCATACTTCCTAAACTTGAAGCTTTTAAGTTCCTAAAATATTCAAGAATCCTTTAAATGAGTAAAGTTTTTATTTGTGTCTTGTCAGGAATACCATTTAGAATTTTTTTGTAGCTTGCCCTTTATCCAACTAACCAATGTTATTTCACTCCTCTTTGTGTTATCCTACCTTGTTATATAATAAAACATCCTCCTCCAATTCCATATGTCTATCAAGAGTGAGGTATTAATTTGAATGGATAACCAATCCTTCATCTTCATTTAATAAAATATAAGTCTAAATAATACTTAATTTCTCAACATTGACAACTAAATATATCTTCATATAAGGAGGAAAATCTAGTATACAATAATTATTTCCTATGTGTTATAGAATTTAAAATGAAAAATACCTAAGAGGCTCAAGCTCTTATAATTACATTGGATCCTTTCTCTACTCAATTAAAACCATACCTTGTCTCCAATAAGGAAATTATGCTTAGTCATATGTTGATCATGTGTTGATTTGTACTTGTCTTGAGACTCCTTCAACCTCCCTTTCACTTGGTGAATTTTTTTAATATTCTCAATCAAATTATTAGCTTTATGGACCTTGTTATTCACTTTTTCATTTCATCTATACGGTTGTCTAAAAATAAAATGAAATGCACATGGAGGTAATTAGTGAAAATAAGTTTCAAAATGAAATTTAATAGTAGAATAATACATTTCCTTATTATCGGAAGTTTGAATATATGCCAAGTTTTTCTCCTAAGACTTAGTATGCTTCATATTGTAACCTTTCCATATATACACAATTTTTTTATTCACAAGATCAATTTTACCATTGGTTTGTGGATGAAAAATAATAGACTGTTTCATATTAGTATCTATATTCTCCCAGAATGTGACATAAAACATCCAAAGAAACCTTGAGCCCCACTCTGAAGTAAGAAAACTAGGTAAACCAGCATCAATCCATACATTAATAAAAAAATAACTCAAACGCATCCCTAAATTATAGTGTCTTATTAAAAAGAATAAGAATACACATGTTAATAAACTAGTCCACAACCACAAAGATATAGTCATGCCCCATCCTTTAAATAGGCAACTCTCATCCAAAATCCATGAAAATGTCTTACCATGGTCTAGAAGGTACCAATAATGGCATATGAAAAACCTAATTCCTATTACTAGACTTTCTTGTATTACATAACAAAACATCCTCTTATGATCTTGAAAACATCCACTAACATATTATGCCAATAAAATAAAATTTTAAATGTACATAAATATTTGTATCACCAAACATTTCTGCAAATTTTTAAGTAACTGCTTACCTCATTAGCTAAACTTGTTCCTTCGAAGGAAAACAAATATTACATTGTAGATATATCCATATTGAAGATAATAATCCTCCCTAGGCTCAAAAATGACACCTTGGGAATTTTGTATGTGAATAGATCCATATTATGTTAGGGTTGTCTTACATTGCTAAAAATATTAAGTTAGTATCCATGCATATTGCTTGTCTTATTTATAACATTTAAACTAGAAAATATTAGGTTGCTAAAAAACATTTCATCTTAGCATCTTGGCACCAAATTTTTTAAATTACATACTACAATATGTGAAAAACCTCCTTAGTTATGTTCTATTTTTTTTACTTTTTCCTTATCATAATAGGGATTGTCCTCCTTTACTCATACTTTTTGGTGATTTACTTCTTTCTTTTGGTCATATTTTCCTATCATGTGGTAATTTTTTCACCATCAGTTTGGAATTTTAAGAATTTATTCTAACTTGATGGTAGCTCGTGTTTGATGTGTTGGTATTGTTTGGTGTTTTAAATTATAAATTAGATATTTTTTCCACTTAAAAACTTTATAAATATTTACTTTTTTTTAATCTTATTGGTGTTTTCTCCATAGTGGTCAACTAATTTAGAATTAAGTGTGCTATGGATGTAACTAATTAAATCGATGGTCAATTCAATCAAAACCTTAACTTGGTGAGTCTTCATTTTATTAAAAAACAAATGTCATTTTTTAACTATAAAAAAAATGTGTTCATATATGTAATTAAATAACTTAATATCCTAATTGGAGAAATGATTTTATGAATGCATTAAGGTAGGATATGGCCTAAGGGTCAAATACCCTTTCCCTCATCAAGCCTACCATTTTGCTTTGAAACATTTTGATTTTTTTTTTTTGAGAATTAATTGTTTGAAAATTTCAAATCTATTTTCTAAATTATCAAAACCAAGGAATCACTTAATATTTTTTTTTGTAATGGGGGTGGGAACCATTCTTGTGAAGATGTTAACTATTCTATAAAAGGGGGAATAAACTTTACATAAAATGGAAGAAATATATGCTAAAATTAGTATTACATAACCAAGTGTGCCAAATTGTTAGAAGAGGCATTTTATGCTAAGGGGAACTTTTGACATTTGGAGTGTAAATTTTAAAAGCAAATTTTATCATAAAAAGAATTGTCTCAAGAGGACCCCTTTTTCACATTCAAACCTTTTGATTCTTCGTGATATCTCTTGTCTCTTTCAGCAGATAGTAAATGATACCATTGATATTTTATTATAGGTTCATTATCGATTAATCCTAATGTATTTTCCTTTGATGTTTTTCTCTTCAAGTGTGTCCAATTTGTCATTCAATTTTGCCTTTGTTTTTCTTTCTATAATGGCTTATTTTCTAGCACTTATGAAGTGAACAAGAAACTAATAAAACAAAACTTATTTCTTCACTCCCTCATTCTCAATAAGGGAGCCATCTTTCACTTACTACAGAACAAAATTAATAACCTACAACATCAAATTGATACACTCAACATGCCTTACCATGTTCTTGTTCCACCTTCAGTGATTTCTCTTGCACTTACTAACCCTGATTTGTCACTATCTAAGACTACTATTGTATCTACTAATGCTAATCCTGATTCCAGTATGTATCTAATTGAAGCACTTTTTCACATTGACCTACCAAACCCTAAGCAACCCATTATTCATGTTTTTCTTACACTACCATTTGAAATTTCACGTCCAACTATAAATTCACCAACATATCTTATACCTATTTTGAGAAGCATACCACTATGTTTGGCTCTTACATGGTTCATTCCATAGGTCACACTACTAAACTTGCCATCATTAGGAAACATCTAAAAGGCATTGTTTCCCCTATCCATCTTATTAAGTGGATTGGCTAGCATGGCATTGGTTATGACATAGATGTTACATCTACCTTGGGATCACTTGATGCTAATTCAACTCCATTTTTGTTCACTTTTCTATTTTTGAGGACATTAAACAATGTATGAGCTTTATTGAACCTTCCATTAAGCTTGGGAATCCTAAGAACACTAAGAGGGATCCTATCACGTATGTTTATCCTAAATCATTACCAAATGTTTTTTCACATGTTATGTTTATGTACTTTTCATTTATTATAACATCTTCCATGTGTATTCATATGGGACTAACTTCATATAATTTTTGTCCATAGTGGAATAATTTTATGTAAGGGTGCTACATGCATAACACCTCCACTATTTAGATTCATATTCCACACATTTATACTCTTGCCTTGTGATTCTATTTTTTATGCCATTTTTTTTTAGGATCAAATTTCATTTTATTGATTGATTTATTTGAGAAATTAATAACCTATTTTCCATAAGGATCTATTAAGGTGCATACAGTGTAAATTTTTCCTTTTTTTGATGGGTTAATTTTAGTCGCACTAATTCTATAGGTCAATGGAGAGTTTATAGGTCCATGGAGAGTTTAATGTTTAAGTCCACTTTCATGTGAATGTGCTCTATTTTAAACAATTTTATCTACTTCAATTATTTTCATTTAACATCACCACTAAGGCCATCTTCTTTCAAGATATTTTGTCTTTATATTTGAAATGTTGATAGTATCCTACATCTTGAAGTGTAGCTATTTTGGTGAATATCAATGTCATCTTTTCTTCTTCAATAGCTTGATAGTCTCTTTTAGCTTGATGTGGAGCTATTTTGGTGTATATAATGTTAGATTGTTAGTGTTTGAGTAGTTGAATTCGTGAGTGACTTTACTTAGACTAAACACCTTCCTTTATTTTCATTGTACATGGGTATGTTTTATTAGGTCTAGTTTCAAGGACTAATATTTTGTTTATCTTTCTTTCCTTAACTACTCACTTATAGGAGGGTGTTGGAATATTATAAACTAGGTAAATACTTAATTAGTTTGGAATATTTAATTATAAGATCTATTTATGGAATTAGATGGGAGTTAGTAGATGGGAGATGCACATAATTAATTAATGTACCCAAAGTCAAAAAAATTACTTGTCTTTCTTTTAATTTCTCTCTTGTATAAAGGCACTCTTGTAGTGCATTGTATCACACTTATATGAAGTGAATTTACATAGATAATTTATTATTCATTGTTGATTTTTATTATTTTGTGTTGAAAATTAATTTATGAATGTGGTAATGACATACTGGAGTGATCTTGATAAATGAAACTATTCGTCCCTCATATAATTAGGACCTATGTATAATATGTATTTATAGATTGAATTATTTTAGATGTTATCTATCATTATATGGCATATTGCATATCCATTTTTATATGCACATGTATTTCAAAATATGTATGAGTGTGTTGCATATCCATTATACTAAGGGCATTTTGGTACATCATATTATAAAGTTATATCTTTCTACGACAATTTTAGTGATCATCTTAAAATACATATATATCTTAGACATGGCCTAGATCTTGTTTATACTCTTTAAGGTGATACACTCTATAGATAGGCTACATTATTACATGTGATACTAATAGGGATTGATTGTGTAGAGTAGTACTTATTTTTCTATACATCTTGTTGCTATTGTTTGTTACATTATATGTCAATTATTCTATGATTGGCATTGTGTGTGACAGTATGTGAATTTATGTGACATTTTATGACATTAAATTCCACTATGTGACATTGAATGACATAATGTGACCATTATGTGTTGTGTTGTGTGACATAGTTTGATAGTTGAGTGACTATTGACTGTGTATGACATTGTGTACTTATGTATGTATGAATCTACATGACTTATGAGATAGTGTTTTTCCAATTCATATTACACATTATAATATGGGGATTATTACTAACTGATTATATTTATGATATTTATTTGATTATTATTATGTGTCTCATTGTTACACCTACTAGACATGAGACTTGTGCCCCTTTGGATGCAAGTTTCATATCTAAATAATTGATCATATTTTTATATGATGACATAATATATCCATGTTAGCACATTATTTTACATGTTTACATATTTTATATATAACATGGTGCATATAACTCTATTTGTTTAGATGACTAAATCGCAAGCTACATCCTTCACATCAAAATGGGGTTATATTAGTGGGATTTTCATACAAATTAAAACTTTAATAAAAATATAATTCATAAATTGTGTTAGATTATGATTGAGATTCATATAGATTTATGCATTAGCAAGGCATATGTGGGGAATTTTATAATAATATGAGGAATAATTGAATATTCTATGACATAATGAGAATATTACTTGGATCATATTTAAGATATTTATTACATTATAGGGGTTAAATTGATAAGGCTAACATATTTGTTACATTGAGGCAGAGTGACATATAGATTTGTGTCATTATATATCACATTCAGGTACACATGAATCGGATTTGGGGCATTGTTAACATATACACTTTTTATATTTTCTATGGTGGTGATGAAAGAATCAAAGGAATAACTTTGAATTTAAATTATATTTTGAGTGGTTGAGTCATATTTTTCATACTTTAATACAATCCTAGTTTGGGACTCTATAATGGCATATGAACATGGTTTAAGTTCCACCAGAACAATTATGATAATATTGTGAGGATTGCAGTGAGGTCCTGCGATGCTCAACTACTAGTACTTATAATATTCCAATGAGTTTTGGGGAATATTATTTCAAACCGATGATTTTCACAATGGCATCTCCTTGGGGTATAATCACTACATTCGATGACTTCACAAGGAAGGTTTATTTGCATACTCATAAGTGTATTCATTCCTTGATTTTTTAAATTCCTTTTTTTATGATATTGATTAGCTCAGGTTTTATATTTTAAATAAACATTGATTTCTTTATTTTTAGCTATAGGTTTTTGAATGGAGTAAGCTAGATATTAAGAGCATTCCTAGAAACACCATAATTGGTTATACTTAGGTATGAAATTTGTCACTTTATAATTTTTAATCTAGAGTTTTTAACACTAGACTAAATGGGGGTTATCTTTAGAAACTTAAATGTTTTATTAGATACTTTAAAATATTAGTTTCAACACACCTTTTAGACATACTTGATTTGTTCATACACAATTTATTCTCACTCACATTATCTCCTAGCCATTCACCTCTCTATTGACTTGGCCTTACCAATTTGTTGACATTCATGTATAGGATATCCTTAGCCCATTCCTAATTATTATATTATCCTAAGAATATTTTTTTATATCTTATAGATCATTGTTTCCTCTTCCTAGACAGTGTCAGTTATAATCAGACATTACTAGTTACATCAGTGTCTGCCTTTGTCATTAATGTCCCAGGGTCTTCAAATGAATTTTTCAAATTCGAATCCCTCCCTTGGGTCGGCCTTTACTTTTAGCATGTTGGTTATGGAAGGAAATTGCGTAAAGCATCATCTATTTATACACATCATTTCCAAGGTGATTCATATCTAACATGCATTTGGTAGTTCTCTAGATTATACTAACACATTAAGGAATATATTTACACATCCTTGAGGCACTATCCTAAAGTGTGAAAATCTATAAACTTCTTAAAGGCACAGTCCTTAAGCTAGGTATGAAAACCTACATAAATTCCAAGGGTAAATATTATCAAATGTTGAAATTTGACAAGTTCCATCACATACTAGTTGATCAATATTGAGGACTTATTCACACATGTCAAAGAAATATGTATGTTGTTATCCTTCCTTGGAGTATTACAACATAGGAAACAATTACCCAAACACTTGGATGCGATTGAGGTTGTCCAACCCATCTTTTACCCCCATCTTTTCAAGTGAATCAAGTATCACAAGTGGAGCTTGCATTTAAATGTGAAGGAAGGCCAACTCTGAATCTATGCACAAGACAGAGTATCTGAAGTAACTCATGCATCGTCTTGATAGGAAGACATAGTGCTCTATGGAAAAACAAACAAACAAAAACATAGAGGATAGTGTCAATAGGCAGTGAAAATATTAAGTTGCCACATGTTTATATGCATTACTAGCAACAACCTGAAATGTAATGATAGTCAGCCCCTTGAGTAGATCAGTCACATATCCTTTGTAGAACAGTATCGATGATTGTGCACCAATAAATAACAGAACATAATGGTAAACCAACAAAGTACTCTTCCTTGTGTTATTTCCATAATTAACAAGCTAAATGTCTATTTGCATTTAATTTTCAACTCTACATAATTTATGTTATATCTTATTGAATTTTAAGTCTCAAATTTTAACTTGTTTAGATCTCTAAATCCAAACTAAGATAAAATACTAATATAATATTTAAGTTTTTTTTTTAAAAATAATTACTTTGTTAAATAATCATGTTAATAATAACTGAAGTATGAAAATACTAATGCTATACAGTGAAAATATTTTAAAAAAAACAAACAAAATAAGATTATCTTGTAAGGCTACACTACGGAAACTCCACTTGGTTACAATTGTTTTCCTCTTCGAAATGAACAGAATGTAAGAATTTTAAATTTTAAATACAGTAGATGGAGAATGCTATTATGCAGTCAGCATTATCTTAAAAGAAATATCCGTAGAAAGCTACAAGGCCGGCTTTCCATTGGACCAAAAAAACACATCAACAAATGTAACTTTTTATTTAATTAGTTCGAAAACTTTGTATTTAAATTTTAAAAAGTAAAAATCAAGAGACTTCACTGCATTTTATAGGTGGGTTACCTTATAAAGCTATTAAAAACATCGTATTCTTCGTTTTAAAATAGAAATAATTTATAACTGGACTTGGTCGTAATTACAACTCAGTATCAAATGAAAGATCTAAATATATTAAATCTAAATAAATATAGTGCAGTGTTACTGAACATGATGGGCTTGGGTTCAAATGAAATGTCTAGATGGAAAAAGGACAGATGGGTTAGTAGACCTTATTACTGTAAATATAATTTTTAATATTACATTACCTTAAGAATTCAGAGTATATTTTGAAGTTGGATATAACCGGTTATACTCGGCCTCCTTCAGTCTTTATAAAAATTTCTAAAGCTTCGATCCCCGTCTGCTCAGCATCTGGAATGAAATTATGAAAATGTGTAAAATTGCAGTGGAATCTGCAAAATAAATTATAGATCTTGCTGGAAAAGCAGTATTAAATTGATAACTTGCAGAAAAAAACAGAGAAGAGAAAAAAAAACAGAGAAGAGAAAAAAACAGAGCAGCTTGTTGAAAAACAAACTTAGAATTTTTCATTATTACCAAAGATGCGTTCATCTTACATTATGTAAACATCCTTTGTTAGCTTAACTCATGCACATGAGCTTAACTCAGGCAAATGCAACAGTTAGAGAGCATTTGTTAGCATGCACAGTAGAGTTAACTAGGCGTAAGAGGCATAAATAACAGAGCATCCATTATTCATGCACAGTAGAGTTAACCGGCGCAAGAGGAAAGAGTAAACTATGGAGATAACTGGGAATAAGCGGAGATAACTGGGAATAAGCGCTAACACCCCCCCTTAAGTCTAACTAAGGAGACAAAAAAAAAGAGGAAAGAGGGAAAACCCTGTGGGAATGAAACCCCCCCTCAAAAGTACACTAAGTGTGCATGGCAGCTACTGTGATGCAGTGTTCTTCACACCAAGAAGGTCTCGTAGAAAATGAAACTTTTGCTCAGTGAATGTCTTCGTGAAGATGTCGGCAATCTGTTCAGAAGTGGCACAATACTGCAAGTCGATGACTCCATCATGTATCAATTCACGGATGAAGTGCATGTGGATCTCGATGTGTTTGGTCCGTTGCCGTTGTATGGGATCTCTACAAACCTTCAGTGTACTCTGATTGTCACACCAAATGATAGTCGGACGATGAAAGAGGATACCAAGCTCAGTTAGGAAGTGTTGCAACCAAATGACTTGAATGGTAGCGTTGACTGCACCTCTATATTCAGCCTCTGTTGATGATAAAGCAATGGTAGATTGCTTCTTATTTGACCAACAAATGGGCCCTGATCCCAAACTAAGAACATATCCTGAAGTGGACTTGCGATCAATGTTATCACCAGCCCAGTCAGAATCAGTGTAGCCAATGAGATCCAAAGCACAACTTGCTGAATAATGAATCCCATAGCAAATGGTTCCTTGGACATAGTGAAGTATACGCTTGGCAGCCTTCCAATGTAGCTCATGCGGCTCTTGCATGTATCTAGAAACAACCCCCACTGCATATGAGAGATCTGGACGAGTGTGAGTGAGATAAAGAAGACTCCCCACAAGTTGACGGTAGCGTGTGCAATCAACCAATGGTGCATCCTTGCCATCTTCAAGCTTGACCCCTGATAGGAAAGGTGTGACAGCTGACTTGCAGTCAGTCATGTGAAACCGAACCAAGAGATCTTGTGAATACTTGGATTGAGCAACTGTGATTCCTGATGGATTCTGGCTGATTTCAAGCCCAAGAAAAAAATGTAGGAGACCCATGTCTATCATAGAAAATCTATCATGCAAAATAGTTTTAATTGTTGCAATGGTGGTGGGTGAATCACCTGTTATTAGTAGATCATCTACATAGAGTACTATGAGCAACAAAGAATCAGAGGTTCTTAGCATATAAACATTTGGATCAAATTTGCATCGTATGAAATTTTGAGACAGAAGATAAGAATCCATTTTAGCATACCAAGCTCTAGGTGCCTGCTTGAGGCCATAGAGTGACTTCTTGAGTTTACATACCAATGAGGAATTTTGTATATACCCTTGTGGCTGCTCCATGTAGATCTCCTCCTCAAGATCACCGTGAAGAAATGCATTCTTCACATCCATGTGATGAACCTCCCACCTTCTTGATGCTGCAATGGCAAGAGCCAATCGAATGGAGTCCATTTTTGCCACTGGAGCAAAAGTCTCATCATAGTCAATGCCATGAACTTGTTGAAAACCTTTGGCGACCAACCGTGCTTTGTATCTACTCACATGTCCATCTGCTGATTTCTTTGTCCTATAGACCCATTTACATCTGACAAGCTTGCGATTGGAAGGAAGTGGAACCAAATCCCAAGTTTGGTTTGCAATGAGGGAGTTGTACTCCTCATCCATGGCTGCTTCCCAAAGCGGATTCCCTGTAGCTTCTGCATAAGTTTGAGGGTCAGATGCTAGAACCACATAAGCATGCATCGGCATGATGGGCTCAGTAGCTGAGAGTGCATGAGGAACTTCATATATATCAGCTAAGCTCCTTGTTCTTTGATTTTCCACATGGGATACTGAATCATCACTAGAATCCAAATCAAGGATTGGTTGTGGATCAGCATATGCATGCTCATGTTCCTCTAAATCAGATTCAGAAATATCTAAAATAAGATCAGAATGATTGCATGTATCTCTAAGATTTGTAAGATGAGGAAGCATAGAGGTGGTGGCATGTTGTACCTGAGATGCATGTGGAAGATTTTCATCAAAGTAGACACTCCTTTCAATGAAGAGTGTTTCTGTGGAAAGATCTAGTAGTCTGTATCCCTTTACACCATCTGGATATCCAACAAAGATGCATTCTTTGCTTTGAGGCTCCAAAGCCTTCCTCTTATCTGCAGGAATGCGTGCCCAAGCATGAGATCCAAAGATGCAAAAATTTGTGACTTCTGGTTGCTTGCCTCTCCATGCTTCAAAAGGTGTTTGTCCTGTGACAGATTTATGAAAAGATCTGTTTTGTATGTATGAAGCACAGTTGATTGCTTCAGCCCACAATTTGGAGGGAAGGGACCTAGCATGCAACATGCAGCTAGCCATCTCTTTCAAAGATCGGTTCTTTCTCTCAGCTACCCCATTTTGTTGTGGAGTGTATGGAACTGTGTTCTGCAATTGTATTCCTACTTCATCACAAAGATGTTGGACATCATTGTTGACATACTCCCCTCCATTATCTGTGCGGAGGATCTTGATCATTTTTCCAGACTGCTTCTCTACATGGGCTTTGAAAATCTTGAGATTCTCAAACACCTCAGATTTGAATTTGAGAAAATACACCCATGTGTATCTTGTGTAATCATCAATGAATGTTAACACATATCTGGCTTTACTCATGGAAGGTTCAGGAAATGGACCCATAAGATCGCTGTGAACAAGCTCTAAAGGAGAAGAGGCTCTCCATGCACTCCCCTTTGGAAACTTTTCTTGTGGATGCTTTCCAAGAGCACATCCTTCACAAATTCCATCAGAAAAGTCTATGGCTGGCAAGCCTATAACCATTCGTTGTTTTTTAAGTTGCTGCATGTATCTAAAATTTAAATGACCAAATCTTTCATGCCAAATTCTACTTTCATCATTTGCATGTGTTAGAAGTAAAGTAGAATCTGATTTAGCAACAAAATCAGAAAAAGTGTACAGATGAGAGTGATGATTTGCCTTACCAACAGCAATTTTGGAGTTGTCTTGCATGTCAAATATGGTCACCGAATCAGGGGTGAATTCAACTCTCCTACCAGTTCCAGTATGTGTCATTTGATACACAGAAAGAAGATTAACAGAAAGCTTTGGAATATGTAAGACATTCTCAAAACTTCCAATTCCAACCTCTACCCTCCCTATTCCAGTTGCCTCTACAGGAGAACTGTCTCCCATGAGAATAGGAGAACCAGAATATGGTTTCAAAGAAGAAAGAGCTTCTTTTGTGGCTGCCATGTGGTGTGAAGCTCCAGAGTCTATGATCCATGCATCTGAAGAAGAATGAATAGCAATCAATGCATGAGCATTGTCTCTTGTTTCAGGTGCTTTTTCTTCCTGCTTCTTCTTGGCACTCTCAGGGATAAGGCTACCAAGATTATGTTGTTGAAGTGTCTGAGCCATGAGATCAATGGTCTTCTTCATGCATGATGATTCTGGATGGTACCCACGGTTGCAATAGCTGCACTTTGAATTGCCCTTTTTGTCCTTCTTTTCTTTTGAGCCAGTTGATCCATCTGGAGGTTTGGGATTGCCTTCCTTTCTTGGATATGAATCCTTTTTTTCTTTGCCTTTGAATTGCTGGTTGGATTTGGAATTGTTCTTCCCATTTGCATGCACAACAAGTGCATGAGCTTTGGAGTTCTTCAATGTGCCCATCTTTATAAGCTTATCCTGCTCATGTACTAGAGACTCAATGAAGGTATCCAGTGTGGGCATCTTCCAAGTTGCTCCTGTTGTGAGCCTAACTGTGTGGAAAGCAGAGACAAATACTGCATACTCTGGACCCAACTTTGATAGAATAGAAAGGATTAATTTGCTTTCTTCCTTGGATTTGTCAATACCAGATCCTTTGAGCTGAAGCAATAAGGCCTTGAACTTTGTGAAGAAATCTTGAATATTATCAAAAATCCTTGGATCTAATGAGTTGAGCTCATTTTCAAGGATATGATCCCGCATTTCATCTTGCTTTCCAAAAAGAGTCTCCAATGTATTCCAAACTTGGTTTGGAGTTGTACATGCCTCAACATGAAACAACAATTCTGGAGAGATGGATAAGCATAGCAAACCAAATGCTTCATCCATGCGGTTGAAGTATTTGGATTTTTCAACTGCTGGATTGGGTTCAATTTCTGTATTCATAACTATCCGATAGAGGCCTCTACTTCTGAGCTGAAGTAGAATCTTTGGCTTCCAATCAAAATAGTTGTATGGTGTGAGAATGGCAGAGGGTGAACATTCCATTTTTCAGCTCTGATCTTTTAATCTGCAAAAAAAAAATACTGTACTTCTTCTTTCTAGCAACCAGGCTCTGATACCATGTAAAATTGCAGTGGAATCTGCAAAATAAATTATAGATCTTGCTGGAAAAGCAGTATTAAATTGATAACTTGCAGAAAAAAACAGAGAAGAGAAAAAAAAACAGAGAAGAGAAAAAAACAGAGCAGCTTGTTGAAAAACAAACTTAGAATTTTTCATTATTACCAAATATGCGTTCATCTTACATTATGTAAACATCCTTTGTTAGCTTAACTCACGCACATGAGCTTAACTCAGGCAAATGCAACAGTTAGAGAGCATTTGTTAGCATGCACAGCAGAGTTAACTAGGCGTAAGAGGCATAAATAACAGAGCATCCGTTATTCATGCACAGCAGAGTTAACCTGCGCAAGAGGAAATAGTAAACTGCGGAGATAACTGGGAATAAGCGGAGATAACTGGGAATAAGCGCTAACAAAATGAAGTTGTCCATTGGGAGTCACGCCAATGAACAAGGGCAATTTATCCAAGCGGAAGTGCATCCGCAAAAATTGCTTTGCTAAAGGAGTAATGGACCAGGGATCCCCAATGGATGGCATTGGCCATGTAATTTTTTCAACACTCTTTGCATCCAGAGCTCGAGTACCTCTGCCATGATCTGCTACTGGAATCCATACCAGTTGAAAGCCGGGGTTCTTTTCGAGCTTCAACCTTTGTTCCAGTTTGTCATACACATCTTTGAATGTGGAGAGCTCTTCTTCAAACTTATCAAGCCAGGACACTAAAAGGAAAATGAATTTCCCTTCAAGTATTTCGATTCCCACCTGCGCTTCACGAAACAAATAATTAAACAGGATTAAACATTTTTATCATAATCTTATCGTTTAACAAGTTTGAATGGTAAACATTCATACCTGACGAGAGATCTCAACGAGGAAGTTTGTTTCTTTTGTGAGCAGCAATGCTTGAAGCAATTCCTTATTTCTGGGCTGAGGAGTCTCAATAAGTTTCTTCAGGCGAAGGTATTCGGTTGTCGGGGCGTCCACTTTCATGGTCCTTAAGCTTTCATTTTTAGCGGCCCTCCAACCAGAAAAAACTTTACATTTCCTTTGAGATCACGACCTCACTTACGATCATAACATAGATGATCTTCTGATCAAAGGACTCAACCTTGGATAATTCTTTTCCAAAGAACACCTGAGCTTCATAATTATCACAACTGCAAACACGGTGCCTGCTGGCCAACTCCATTGGCAATGTGCTTACAGATCCGCCAACATGAACTATTTGCAACGTTTTAGAAGTAATTTGCAGATCATCAAGTATATTTCCAAGCGGAAGTAACTCCTCTTTGTCATAGTTATGACTGAAAATAACAGCAACGCTGGTGCCCTCTTCAAGAGTAGATGGAGAGAACGGATGTCCATTCAGATTCACAAAAAACCATTTGTCATTGAAAAATGACGATTTCCCCTTGTTCACCATGGCAATGCCCGACACCTGCAACATAATACGAACCACAGTGATATTTTAAATGAAGAATATGATTTTGAATTAACAATGGATTCAATCATAAACTCAAATTATGTGCATGCATAGGTTTACACAAACCGTTTTGAGTACCTGATATTTGAGTTTTATGGAGATACAAGATCTAACAATTTGAAAAATATCACCCACTCGCTATTCATCTCTCTACTGTTGGCGGCTGAATATTTATACGCAATAACCGGTTAAGACAAAAACAATACTACATATCTGAATGTAATAGAAAATACTACATAGGTGTATGTTTGTTTTTTTATTTTAAATTCAAGATCTTGTATAAAATTCGATGGAGAATGTATTGCCGGCTAAAAATAGTAAAATCCAACGGGCTCCACATTTACCGTCCATAGTAAAGAACAGAAATACATTTTAAACTGGGATCTGGAATCTGAATCTCGTTCAGCGCATGTGTTGGATATACTGTATATTTGTTAACTATTTTTTTGTCTTTTTGGACCATTCAGATTGCTGACTTATTTCAGCATGTGATTTTTCACTCCGCACACATAATCAATCACAGTATTCGATTAAATCTGACCCTATGCAATATATTTTTAGTGTTAATACATTGATGTCTTTACATCTATAAGCTTAAGCATTCAAATGTATTTGCTCATTTTCCGTCATAGTATCTCTTAAGATTCCTTGATCCTATCCTAATTTTTAGTAAAAATGCATATGTTTTGCAAGCCGTTTCATTTGTTAATTGGAATTATTTTATAAGTCGTCTCATTTGTTAATTGGTATAGAGGAAGTAGGATTTTTTATATAGTAAATAATAAATTTGTCTAATAAGAGTAGTCATCTATTAAATATTTGTACTGAATTGTGTTTAAAGAAAGTTGCCGCATTGAATAGGCCCGGGATGCTTTGTAATGAAATTTTATTATTTCCAATACAGCATTATATTTCTTATTCCATTTTAATGAGATTTTGTTATTTTTAATACAACATTGTAATTCTCATTCCATAAATACATATAATTTAGATTTCTGTTATTATATTAACTTGTTTACAAGGAAGTTCATAACAGTATCCGAGCATTGTTTGATTCCTTTCTCTGCCCAAAGCTGCGACACAAATTTTTTATTCAAATTCATTTTCTTGAAGCGTTATTCTTGCAACGAGGAGCAAAAGGAAAGGTATGAAATATTAGAAGTTAAGGAAAATTTTAAAACGATGTTGAGGGAGGATGTGGATGTTGTTCTGCAAGACGTGGACTATATCATCTATAAGTAACCAGGAAATAAAACTGAAGGTAGAAAAATCCAAAACAACATCTAATGCCATCTCGCGTTCATTTTTAATTTCATTAGGGGAAGCTTGTTTACGCGTTTCATTTTAAAATAAACTCTTTAATGAAAGATGGCAAATATTTAAGGTTTTAAGTGAAACAGGGATATTGCTTCCGTTGGAATATTCTCATGTTGCCTGAGATGTGTTCGGTTGAATGTGAGTACAGTGGAGTAAATTTATTTCAATATAATCATGTATGAACTATTCTCTCCTTAAGTTCTAAGTCGAGTAAGTGTTACTAAAACAATTACTTTGTTCACGTTTTGAAGAAGTGTAGAGAGAGAAGTGTAGAGAGAGAGAGAGTGTTTCTATTAGGATATCTGTTTTAATTTTATTTTAAAACAAAAAATATATTTGCAGTAGAATTTAGATGTGAAAAAAATTATGTTTAGATATTTTGTATGCAGATATTTCTAACTTTTAAGAAATATTATAAGTTTATTATTGATGAGAGAAAATGGAACTTAAGCATGGGTTTTTTTAAAAATACTTAAAAAAAATATATTAAAAGAAGTGGAATCAATGTAATGGCTAATTTTTAAAAAAAATGTGTGTGTATGAATTTAAATGATATTTGGATTATTATTGTTTTTACATAATTATATATTAAAAATTTCAAATTTAGAAGAGTTGATCCCTCACATAATTAAGATAATATTCATAATAATGATGATAATGAATTTATCTTTTTTTATAAGAATTAGTCCCTCACCTAAGTAAGATAATATTAACTAGTATACATATCTTAAATAAAATATATTAATGTATTTTATATAGATTATATTAGTTTTTTTTACAATTTAGTATTACGATATGATTATTTATAAATATGATATGGTAAAATTTATATATTATCTATAAATTTAAATTAGTTATGATTATCTAATTATTTATAAATATAATGGGAAAAAAAAAATTATATATTACCCATAGATTAATTATGATTATCTAGATATTACTATTTATTTATCAATTATGATGTTGATGTTATAATATTTTTTATATTAATTTATATTTACAATTTCATTATTATGAGTAACTTTACATTTTTGTTTGTTTTATTGGGTTGAAATTATTTGTATTTATATATTTTTTGTTTGTTAGATAATTATATTTGTTGTTTTATTTTTTATTTAATCATATCAATTTTGAAATAATTAAGATTTTTTATTTTTTATTTTATATTGTTAACTTTTAAATAATTAAATGTTAACATTCTAACATCATTATAGCTTCCAACCTCTCCCAAATGTTATTACAAGAACATTTATCAATATGATGATGATGATGATGAACTTATGTTTTTCAAAAAAAATATAAATAATGAAAAAATTGTGTAAATAATTTTACAAAGTCTTCAAGTACCAAATCAACCTTTTATAATAGACATAAAATTTTCTGAAAATTTTAAAGAATATTCACATTAAAGAGTTATGTTTCAAGCTATTCAAAATTTTCACACTAAAGAGTTATATTTCAAGTTATTGTAAGAAGAAAATCATCTAACCAAAAAAAAGGAGTCTTTTAAAAATAATTCTCAATCTCCTTTAATAATAATAAAAAATAGTTTCACCACAATTAATATAAATCAAAATAGAAAAATAGAAAAATGAATATTACAAACAATTTATGTAAGTATAATAATGATAAAAACAATAAACCTAAAAAAATATAATTATTAATGATGAAAATAGAACCAAATAAAAATATAATTATTATGACAAATTAAGCCACAAATAAAGTGAATGCTACCCTATATATATGTATATGGATACGTAAAAGAAAACATACTAAATTTTTAAAAACGTTTTGATTTGAAAATTAATACTCTTTTTATTGCTCTCAAAATAAAAAGTTAGTGTAGATTTAATGAGACCATTTATTGTAATGCTACAAAATATGTCTCATTATCATTAGGTAGTGACGGTATTAAAATGATTTTTTTTTTATTAATTAGTGTTTAGGTAGTGACAATATTAAAATGATTTTTTTTTTTTTAAATTAGTAATAGTACTAAATAGAAATTTTTTGGAAAAATAATAATATTTTAAAAATTAATGACGCTAGAAATGTTAGAATTGATAATTATGTTTTTAATAATGTAAAGCAAGTTTCATGTTTAAGTGTTAAAAAAAAATGTTTTAATTTAAAAATCAAGATATAAGATAGAATTTTATAATGATGCATCATAATTAAAGATCAGAATGATAAATATAAAATCATCGTAATCATAAAATATGTTATATAAATTTCAAGTATTTATAGCTTCCAAGTGTGAAGATAAATATAGTTTTGTTATTGGAAAAGATAATTACATGAGAAGGGTATGACAAGATTGCATGAGAAATGTCAATTATAATAGTCTACGTGTTATGGACAATCTTGACATAGATCATGAATTTCCAAAAATCTCACAAGGTTGTGTTGTGAGAATGTTACGTCCCATTTTCAGGGACATTAGAAAAGGAAGCGATTACTAATTTTAATGTTAAATGTTAGTAATTATTAAATATTTATTTTTATAATATAAATAGATAAATAATTGATAAATAAGTAAAATTTTAATATATTGTTTTTCAGATAGATTTAATTTTATTATAATTAATTTATATTAAATAGGTTTGATTTTAATATATTAAATTACATATTGATTAGTGTTAAATGAAAATAATTTATTTTATTGATATTAAATAAAATTGTTAGACTTAGTTTAATTAATATTAAATATCATTTATATATTTGAGTTGGTTTAATAATGAAGAACATGTGCTCCTAAAAGTGAGGTCATAGATTTTAATCTTGTAGGGGGTAAGGTATGCATATCTTTATAAAATGTATATACATGTAATGGGTTTATTAGTTTGGTGTTCAATACAATGGGAGTCGACAAATAGATTGAAAATTATGTTCAATACGATGAGACATTCCACAATTCATGATTGGGGATACAATTCACTGTTGGTTTGGATATTTCGGTTATAAAAAACACTGTACCTAAACTTTTAGAAGTCTTTATAATATCCAATTATAAAGGTGAGAATTATCAGGAGAGAGCGATGGGAAAAGCTTTCAAACCCTACACCTATCATTTTAGACTTCCTACGGTGGTGGTGATTGTTCTAGCGATGACAACAGTGACTAACATAGCGATGATGGTTACTGGTTCAATGGCAACAGTGACTGGCACATTTACAAATGAAGCATAGAGGTCTTCAGTGACTCTATCGTCAGCAGACATAGCCAAAACAGGGGAAATTTTTTTCAATGGTTTGAATCCACTAAAAAATAAGCAGCTTCTCTTTGAAGCTAGTGGCTACTTTGTGTCACCTAGAACGATCAACGAGGCCAGACTGGGTATGGATCATCAAGTAAATTTTTTCTAGGTATAATCTTTATTCTTCCTCCTCTACCGCACTCAAGATGGTTTAGATCAGATCTTCGAGGGCCTATGGGAGAAAGCACGTGTTAAAAGGCTAAATGAAGAAGGGAAAGCAAACAGGGAGTCAGATGAGGTTAGGCATCGTACATTTATCAAAATAAAGGATTCGATAATATAGAAACCTGTGGTTACTAAGGAGGAAGGCAAAGTGTTCGATAAAATGTTTGACCAAGAAAACCCAAAATCTGAGCAACTAGGATTTCAAGTAATGATGCATTCTCTTTCAGGGGTAACAAAATGTTTTTGGGTAAAACCAACAACTGATGTGATGAATTTAAAGAAGAGGTTGCAGGCTTATTTAAATGTTCTAGCTGACTCTCAGTGCTTAGTAAATTAGAGTAAAGCGCTGTGAAATTTTTTATCACTATCATTTTAGTTTTTAGGAAAAGATTCGATTATTTCTATGACTTCCAGGTTAAAGGGATGGATGACTGGGTTGAATCAATCCTCTAACCCCAAGCCTGCGTCCTTCAAAAATGCAGTAAAAAATGCTGCCTCCATTCTAAATTTAGTGAAAGGATTTCTTCCTCCTGAAGCCTATAGTGTTGATCAAGTGAAGGAGGTTCCTTATATGGACATTTTGAATGAAGGATTATGTGATTATTTTCATTTTCTAGCTAAGGATGTAGTTATCTATAGATTTAATGGTTTGTGGCCTTCTACAATCACTTTATATAAATAGTTCCATAAGATATGGTTGAATCACTATGATATCTCTTTATGTTTGAAGGGTTTTTTTTGGTTCACTTCTGTGATCAAAAAGATTACTAGAAATTTTTTCATAAGGTCCCTGGTTTACAGGCAATGCAGACTTATTTATCACTCCTTGGTTTTTAGAGTTTAACCTTCTCACTATTTCAATCACTAAGATATAAGTTTGGGTTCATCCTCCTAATTTATCCTTGTAGTTTTGGCATGCCCATAAGGAAATAACTAATGCTTTGGGGTCATTCTTACATAATGATAATGATTGAGCTACTACAAGTTTGTGCACTTACACCAAAATTTGTGTAGAGATTGATTTAAACGAAGGGGTGTCAGATAAAATTATTTTAAAATATGGCAACCTTCAACATGTTCAAGCTCTAGATTATGAGAATACCACTTTTAGATAACACAAGTTTAAAACACCAAGTCTTCTTCATGTATCTTGTCCTCTAGGACATCCATAAGTGATGAAAAATAAGGGAGAAAAATCCAAACCAAGCAATTGAAATACTCCAGATCTGTTTCTAGTGACAGAAGATTGTTTTCAAAATTTAGAAACAAAGGGAGATATAAAATTGGAGGATAGTAAGAAAGGAAAAAAGTTGCATCTACTAAATAAGAAGTGTCCATTGAAGACTTGATATAAATTTTTCAGAATCCTCCTTTGAAGTAGCCAATACAAAACACATAATTTAGATAAACAATTAGTTATAGTGAATTTTGAGCAAGAATGTGGTAGGAAGTAAAAGAGCAAAAAAGGTAAAAGAGGAGAGATAGCTAATCTTTTTAGATTACTATTACATACGTTGATGTTTGATATTGGCTTTTGGGTAATAGGTAGGCTTGTTTAGTTATTTTTAGCCTTATGGTTATTTATTGTAGTTGGTTTCTTTTAGGTCATGGTATTTTTAGCCTAGTCAGTTGTGTAACTTCTAATTTAATATAGGGTAATGGTCTCACCAAAATTGTATTTATCTAAAAAAAATAAATATAATTTATGTGTCTATTTCAACTCAATATACAATATAATTGACATACTTATTTTGATTGAATGTCGAATAAAATAACTTTTTTATATTAGTTAATGTAAAATTGATTTAAATTTTTTATATTAAGTAATAACAAAATGATTGAAATTTGTTATATTAATTTGACCTAATCATGTTATTAAATTTCAAATTGGTTTACTTTGTTTACCATTTATATTTATAAAAACTGTTTGACATTTATATTGAAAGTAATTATGATAATATTTAAATTTAAATTAAGTTAATTATTTTAATTTTTTTAATGTGTGTAATACATATTTTTCATTTATATATATGAAGGGTACCATCAAAGAGAGAATGTTAAATTCATTATTGAAGAAAGTAAATAAAATGGCTTCTATACGAATCCAAGAACTATCATTTGATATTGAATTTAGATGTAGAACACTTTAGTACTTTTGGAACGGATAGATAATTTGGTTGTGACTTTATCCATAAAATCGCATTAATAACATCAAATGTCATGTGTCTTTAACTCGCGCACTTCACACAATTTAATAGTTTCTTATGATGTATAATAAGAATGTTTTGGAAACCCCAACATAGGCTTATACATTATAATCAATTATTATGCTTGTAACTTTAGTTGCTAAGCTATTTTGTGTAACTGTGGAACATGCAGCTTTTAATGCAAAATTTAATTATAGTTGATAGCGAAACTTCTTGTTTAACATTGTCATTTTAATATAAAATATTATTATTTTAATATAAAATATATGATTATAAATTTATTTAGAAAGAAGAATTGAAATAAATGAATTTCTATTTTATTATATGTACAATTCTATATAATTAGAAATGCACTAACATCCATGTAATTGCACGTTATCTGGAAAGTCACATCAAATTGGTGTTGACATTTAATTACACTTTTATATATATATATATATATATATATATATATATATATATATATATCACTAATGTGGAAACCATTTCGTGCGGGTTACCAATTTCCTTAAAAATATTCTAACACCCACATATAATGATAGTGGTTAATAGTAGAGACTGTTAAAAATTATGTGAAATAAGATGTTTATAATAGAACTAGGAAATCATTTATACTACATAATAGATGTACTCTAGTCTTAAACTAATTGCAATGGAAATACTATAAGTAGAAATAAATTTCAATCAATTATAAAATTAAATTTAAACCACTCTAAAGATGTTGAATGCTAATTTTAACAATAACGGAACCCACTCAGGTAAAAAAATCAAATGCTATTAGTTGAAATGAGCAAATTAATAAACACGTAAAAACCCCAATTTTATGCTTTGACATAATATGAAGTGGACAGTGAAAATCAACCCTCCATTGAAAACTTCGAGAGGATAATGCATGATCAATTGCATGAAACATCTTGAGGGGATTGAAGTTTAGATAACATCTTTTAAATAGAAAGGGGAGCATAAGAATAAATTAAAATAGATGTATGCAGAAGAGAAGAGATAGGAGATTAAAGTCAGAGAGATTGGGGGGTTATTAAGGTAGAGCAAAGAGTTTGGGTGTAGAATTGTGAAACTAGAAAATGATTACAATGATTAACCTATCCGATTTAGCATTAAGTAGAGGTAGGATCACTTCGTGACATATATATCTGTATAAATAAGTAGATGTTTTGAAGGAGAAAGGAATGTCGGAAGTAATTTAGAAGTTATTTATTTTTATTTCTAGATTATATTATTCATTTAATTGTTCTCCTTTTAAGTGTATGATGTGGATACCTTGTAATATTTGATAATTTAACTTACCAACCATCATTGTCATCTGGTACCAATCAGCAATCATTTACCTATTACCTCAACTAGTGACTCCTCTACCATGGCATTCATATTGTATCAACAACAATGCCCTCTTATACACCCATGTGGCATGCACTTTGTAAAATCTTTGGAACTTACTTCACCTACACCCTTTTTCAGCTCAAGGAGCAAATAAAACAAAGGGAGCAATACTTTCCTGGTGAATGCAGAGTATGTATAGCACACTTAGTTGGAACCCCAGTGGATTGAATGATGAGTTAATGCTATACTCTATAATTTAATATTAAATTCACATATATAGTATATTTTTTACTTTGTATTAGGTTGACATGTGTTGTGTGGATTTGTCAGTTAAAGATGCTACCACCTTACAAGTTATAAAGTCCTTTCCAATGGGTGTAACTCATGTAAATTGATTTGTTACCTTGAATCGAAGTTTGTTGTACAATATGGGCCCTCTAGAGTACAATATCAATTGAAATTACCTATCATTACCCCTCACCATCATCACCTAACTCACTTAAAAATACTCCTTGTTCATAGATTTGTTCATTATCCTCCCACACTTGGAAGTTGTATAGGACGAGGTTAAGAGGTGTGTGGCTTGCATTAGTTTGTTGAAAAAAATTAGGGGAAAGTGAGGTACATGTTTACACAGTGAGTATACAACCATCTATTTAACTGACCGTGCATTGAAGGTGGGATAAGGATGCCATCAAAGCATGGAAGAAAGGACAAGGAGATAAAGAACATGCGAATTTTGAATTGAATTGAAGAAAATGCAAGTTGTTTTATAATGTGAAAGACAACACCTATATGCACTTAGTTCTTGGCTCAATCATTCCCCTTGGTGTCTGATTGCCCTACCAGCATGGGAGGGGTCGGTACTAGTAATGGCCATGTCCTCACATTTCCTTAGTTCTCAGCATTCACCAGCATTGCCAAAACTGGTAGGATGGGACTGCACTCCTTCTGTGTAGATAAAACCAAATTATTTAAATGAATGGGTGTTCTACGAGAAGAAATCGATCTTCTCCCTATACAGGGGAGAAGATCAACCAAAGTACATTTCAAACCATTGTTAATGATAGTTGTTGATGAGTATGAATGACCTATTTGTCTTATGATATCATACACCATATAGCCCATATCAAACACATTCACATACTTTAGGGTATTTGTTGGATTTATAATTAAAGTTGAATTTACCTATCATTACTCATCACCATCATCTCCTAACTCATATAAAACAACTCCTTGTTTGTATATTTGTTCATCATCCTATCAATAACCCACAACATAGCTGGATACTTAGAAACTACATAGGAGAGAGGTGAGAGGTGTGTGGCTTGCATGTTAGATTGTCAAAAAAAATTAGGGGAAAGTGAGGTACATGTATACAAAGTGAGTATAAAACCTTCTATTTAATTGACCATGTATTGAAGGTTGGATAAGAATGGAAGAAAGATTGAGGAGATAAAAAACAAGTATGTGTGAAAAATCTAAAATTAATATTTTTCAATATTTAATCAATAAATATAATTAATATGTTTTTAATAGTTTTATAATTCTATTAACAGTTTCAAATATATAAATAAATATATTTTTAATAATTTTATAGTTCTATTAGTAGTTGTAAATATATAAATCACTCTTATATTTTGATAATAAAAATTTAATTTTGTTAAACAATTTCAACCTAACAAGGTTTATAATTTATGAGTCAAATATAAATCTTTTTTAATAATAATTATTGTTAATTTATAAATTAAAATAATAGAATTATAAAACATATAAATAAATGAGTGATATGATACTTTAAATTATTAAAAAATTATATATATATATATATATATATATATATATATATATATATATATATATATATATATATATATAAAATCTTTGCAAACGTGCATATTGATCAAAACATATATAATAATTAATATTTTATATATACATTAAAATTAAACATCTTACATCAATATAATACCATCAATACAAATCAAAGGATTATATAAGAAAAGAAAAAGAAAAAAGAGACCAAAACATATATATATATATATATATATATATATATATATATATATATATATATATATATATCTCAAAGGGCCATAAAATGAGAAACAAATAAGTGAAAAAAATACCTTTGATCCTTCCAAGCATGCATCTTGATACCATACATGTTTATTTTGTGTTGCAAAACAACCTCAGCAGAACAGTCGGTATTATTAGCCATATCCTAAAAAATCCTTCTTAGACCACTAATATTCAAAATTCTTTGGTCGCTTCAATATAGAGTTCAAATCTGCATAATATTATCTGAGAAATTGGAGGCCATAAATTTGTAAGACATCGAAATAATCTACTTTACCATCGAAATACGTTGTGCGTGTTTTAGCATCCATAAAAGGGGAAAATATAATATTATTGACCATATAACAAAAGATGCATAGGTACAACCGTTAAATCAGTGTGCATACGAGGCTACTTAATAAAAACAAATTGTTCCTACATCCTTAAATATTAGAAAAATGATTTTTCACATATGATCAAGATTTATAAATGATTCTGATCCGCATAATTTACTGAAGAACAATTTAAGTCGGAAGCACATATGACGATGTACAAGAACAAAGGAAAAAAAGAATTGATAGAAGAAAAGCAGGCCTGGCTATGGTGGGTTTGAAGCGGCTGGGTGAGGATGGCTGCGGCACTTCTAGGTCTCCTGTCTAGAGAGACAGTGACGCTGTCAATAATCCTAATGCACAGGTCATTACACTTTCTTTTTGGGCTCAATATAATGAATTTGCTGCAACAGATTAGAGGCGAGGCTTGGTTATGTTTGCTTTGTAAATTTGTAGTAATTTAGCCCACATTGACCACTGTGGAGGCGATTACTGTGTTTATATTGAAAATCCTTCACATGCAGAGTTAAGATAAGTCACAGGGCCCCCTCATCAAAATAAAGCCCTCCAACCAAAAGCATTCACCGACCCTCAAAGACAAAGGAGCTATGAGTTTGTATAAACTGATCAGCTTGAAGAACAACTTTCAGGTTAGTGGAGAACACAGACTTCTGCGTTACATTTAACTCGGTGAAACACCTTTTCACTTCCTTCATTTTGTTGGATTTGTTAATCCATCGTAGCTTCTTGTTAATCCATCGTAGTTTATTTTGGTTGCCCTGGTTGCCATTGTCGAAGTAAACATTTCAAACATTTGTGTCCTCCAGGGTTTGTTAATCTATCGTAGCTTGTTTTGGTTGCCTTGGTTGCCATTGTCAAAGTAAACATTTCAAACATTTGTGTCTTCCAGGGTTTGTTAATCTATCATAGCTTTTTCTTGTTTCCCTGGTTGCCATTGTCGAAGTAAACGTTTCAAACATGTGTCCTTTAGGGGATCGAACATGATGTGATGTCCTTGATGATGTTTTTTTCCATACTGCACTTAATCATGATCTTTGCCAATTATTATAAGCATTCCAATTCCAAACCTTCAAGCACAATGTATCATCTAGATTTCTTGATATATTGGATCTATGTTTGTTAGGATTTGAGAGGACATTTATGCATTTCAAAAATTGTGTGGATTTAAGGAAACGAATGAATTTACTTGTCTTGTATCCATTATCAAGGGGTATAGAGCTCCCAAGGTGGCATGCTATTTGATTGGACATTTTTTATTGTGAAGGGTTGAGAATGATAACATGACATTGATTTGATTGTGACAGGGTTTCATTTTTGATGTGCAACTCAAGTTAGCACTGCAATGCCAATTATATAGAGACAAGACAATGGGATTGCAAAATGTATATTGTAACTTATGTTCATCTACGTGGGCCCATAGTGAAGACTTCAATAAGACATGTGACCTTCTCTTGTATGTATTGAGAGAAAGTTTTATTTGAATATAAATAACTCTTGGAACACGAATCTAGACAAAGGCATTAATTTTGAGTAATTTTTTTGAAAATCTACTCATGTTAGTTATAGCATATTGAATGAGCTTAGAGTTAAATATGACTTACGAACCTACACAAAGAATAACGTTAATGAATGTGTCACTACACAGAAATATGAATTGCTAAAATGACACAACCCAATAATAGGGTCATGTTTAACAATGTAAAACATCATAATATAATATAATAATATAATATAATATAATATAATATTATATTATATTATAATATTATAATAACATGTAATAAATCTATAAAATATTATATTACATACTATATTTTTTATATAATATTTAGTATTTAATATAAGAAGAATTCATTTGAGCTGGACATCGGATGTGGGACCTTTTTGTAATCAAATAATATCTCATGAAGACCTTATCCACCCTTAACAATAGAAAATTCCCAAGAAAGAATGCCACCACCATGTAAGTTGCAGACCCCTTTGTAATGGGCACTTATCATGTAAATCCAACAGTTGCCTTTAATCTAGGTTTGTTACACTATATGGGCCATACAGGCTATGATATCAACTAAAATACCATGTTGATGGCCCTCACCATCATTACTCCACTCACCTTGATAACACCTAAAATAACCTATCAATGGCCCTCATCACCATCATGGATGAATGCAAGCTACAAGATATATTCTTACATGTCAATGTCTTGTCTCAACATCAACAACATTGCATTATTGATTCAGGGTGCATATGACACATGCAGCCCTACCACAATCAAAGCAATTCTCATGACATCCTCATCCATACTTGACCAAATAAAACATCCAATCCACATATCATTCAGCATCACTATTACATTGACATGTTAATTTAAATTTTAATGTAGCCATGTGTGTAGGTGTAAATTCTATGAGATAAGTATTATCCTTATGTTGTTGAAAACAAATATGCAAGTTTCTTTCAAATAATAATATGTTTGTCAAAGCTAATATATTATATTGTGTTATTATAATTTAAAAAAAAATTGGGCTCCTTGCTGTATGATATCCATTGAATTATAAGTAGGCATGTTATAAATCCTAATTAAATTTTATATTTGTCAATATATTCGCAACATGGATGAATGGAACCTATAACATAGATTATTGAATGTTGGTGTCTTGTCTCAACATCAAGTGCAATGCAACATCCATTCGAGCTATGCATTAGACATAGAGTTGTATAGCAATTTAATCATAAAAATGGATATAATATTGTTTTTCATAAAGCAATATTGTCTTAAACAAGGGAGTGTAAGTGAGTATAACCTTTGATCTCATATAATATTACAATCATATCTTCTATATTATTATTATTATTATTATTATTATTATTATTATTATTATTATTATTATAGTAAAATAATTATACAATATATTTAATTGAAATATATTTTATAATAATATGATGTATTATTAGCAATTTTTTTAATTAAAAATATATTCCTAAATACATTATATATATATATATATATATATATATATATATATATATATATATATATATATATATATATATATATATATATATATATATATATATATATATATATAGCATTGGATTAATCTTGTTAAAGACCCATGATTGATTTGATTGAAAATGGCTAGAATGTGACACTTTTTTTTGTTTAAGTTTACTATTTCAAAGTATGCCACTATATGCATATCAAACATCATGTTTCCTATGAATATTTGATTATCCTTATCATATCTATATGCATGCATGGTACACCTATCATTATTTATCTGCCATGTATAACTATTAGACTTGTTAGAATATGTAGAGTAGTGTACATGTTAACTGTTACCACTAAACCTAATGTATCATGTTTCAAAACTCAATTTTACAGTCAAGATCTGTATTGTGTTATTTTACATCAATATTATTATTAAATTGAGTTTATTATTTTGTTATGACCATCACATTAAGATATGTAAATGAATGTAAGATCAAACACTAATCAGCGACATTTTCTATGAACTGATAATTCTTCTACTATGAAATTCACACTATATCATCAATGGTTCCCCCTTATATTTGAGACTCACTTCAACTATAATGAAAGAACCAAGATAGACTCCATAACATCAATGTATTATCCCCACATCAACAACATTGCATTATTTATTCTTGATCTACATAGTAGATATAGAGTTCTTTGATAATCAAATAAAACATATTGAATAAAACATGCCACCCTCTTGGAAGATACAAACCCATTTTAATGGATGCAGGGCATGTAAATCCAACAACTACATTGAAATATTTCCATGTATATGATATGAGCCATTTGGTATACAATATACCCATAAATAATCTATCATTACCTCTCATCATCACCACCCAACTCACTTTGAAATATTTCATCACTTGTGAGTTTTACATATGCCTCCCTTTATTCCATGGGTATGATAATGGTTTTTTTTGTACGTTCTTAACCTTGATGTAATTTTTCTAGGAATCAATATATTCACATCATAGATGAAGATATGTCTCAATATAGGCTTCAGAACCTCATTGTTTTGTTTCCATATTAGCAACATTACAAGATTGATTTGAGTTGCATAGTGGACATGGAACCTTCACACAATCAAATCTGCCTCATGTCATACTCTTTGATCCTTAACAATAACAAAACCTCCAATCAAATAACTTGCCACCTTAAAAGCTATGTCAGTGATCACCTTACATAAAGCTTTTTCATTTTCCCCTATAGAAATTATAGAATTAATTGGACAAAGTTCATTTATTCTTTTATTGGTTTCCCTTGGTTGAGCCCTAGATGGTGCATGGGACTATGCCTTTAAAATTGTTGAGCATTCAGCTTTGGCTTTCCTTGTTATTTATTTGGGTGATGCCAAAAAGTATGTGGAGGTATCTTAGTTGTATGTTGTTTTAATTATTGATGTATCTTCACATTTGTTTGAAGTCAAGTAATTATTGTTTTTTGGTTTGATTTGGTTTTGGTTTTGTTTGTTTTGTTGTTATTTAATTTTTTTAATTTGGTAAGTGTTTTCTTTTCATTTGTGGAGTATATTCCCCATTTAAGCATATGATGTGATTACCCCCTACTACAACCTGGGAATGATCATCAGGCGAACACCTTTTGTTTTGATCGATGACTCCTCTACCATGGCATTTACATTATATCTTGATAATTTCAAAGACCCTAATTCTAAGAGATTGGATTAAGACTAAATCATAGAACATGATACTAAAGATCATTGAAAAGCCAACAATAATATTAAAATATATCAAAATCCACTTTTGATTATGTTTTGATGGATGTCCAAACCATGTTTTTGTAGTTGAGTTTGATACCAAAAAGAATGGTGACATAGATGGTCCTTGATTATAGCCCTAGTTTCTTTGTGACCTATTTTATATTAGTTTCACTTCTCCTTTCAATCAAAAATTTAAACTAATTTCTAGAACTATGACATCTCAACAACTACATCACCAAGAAAAATAGGACAATGATGAGGGACAATGATGGGGTATTTGATGGGATATCGTACAACAGAGGGCCCATATCATGCACATGCCTCGACTTTATAGTAGTCATTGAGTTTACATACCATACAACCACTAAAAAGGGGTTGGGGACAATACATAGAAGTTATGGATTTAATCTTGATGCTTTCATTCTGATTAAAGTGAGTACTAAAGATTTACCAAAAAAAGGTGCATCACTCATGACAAAACATAAAAAGTGATAGTAACATAACCAACAAATAACAAACCATGAAAGGGAAAGTGCAAAAAACAAAGTAAAACCAAGCATCCATACTTGATACTACAAAACAATCAATGACTTCTTCTCTTCACTCTACAATTCAAAAAATAGATGTCTCTATATGTTAAGTGTATTGTTCATTGTGACCCAGGCTCAAACTCTTTAATATTAGGAACTATTTATTGAATTAATACCTACATACATAAATAAAGCATAGATACAATGAAATAAACTAGGGGCTATATGTTGTTCCTTGGGAGAAAGAAAGTCTTTCTTGAGATGGAGTTCAAACAACATGTTACAATGTTGTTTTTTAAAACTAAGCATGTCGCTCAACTAATGGAAATCCTTGGAGCAATGAATGGAAATTCTCAATTTCATCCCATGGACTTAAATTAAACATCATGTGGGTGGCCGAGAAGATATTAGAACCAATTCTTCTCATAATTGGTGTAGCAGTGAGAGCATGATGCAATCTGTTGATCAAAAAACATGTTTGATATTTAGTTGAAGGTGTTATAACTAAATATTACTTTTCATTTATCTTAAGATTATGAGAGAATGATAGTAACTCTAAGTATTAATATTGGATATTGTTGGGAATAACCATGGTATGGTACTCATAAGTACTTTCCAAGTGTGAACTAATTAGAAGGAAATTATCTAGCTTGACCTCAATACTTTATCCAATACTCAAGTGATGGATTATTTCTAATGATGCTGATAGGAGCCAAAGTTCAATCTTAGAGGTTTAATCCATTGCGATTGGATTTTATACAATACAGTCCCCTCATAGTGAATGTTTAGGGAGATTGTATACCCTGAATTATATGATTAGACTGCTTAAGTTTTTAAATGTTAGTGAACTAGTCATAGGTCCTTGCACCTTATTTTCTTAGAAATGAAATGATGCATCACAGCTTGTCTTGTTGTTGTTTATGGATAATCATTGGATTATAAGTTGTTGTATTATTGGGTTAATGACCTTGCTTATTTTGATCATAAACCTTTGGAAATATTCATTTGATAGAATGAACACAATAGCCCATCCTTAGCCTATTGTGGCAAGTAAGAAAAAGATGAGATCCAAGAAGGATTTGTAAGATTGGTTGAATTAATGTTCGAGTTTGATAAACCGAGTTTTTTCCATTTTTAAGCCCTATATGCTATGTAATACATTTTTCTTTTTTGAATTAAGGAAATTGAGTGCATTTTTTTATATCAACTTGAGTGTGGGGTTTGAAATACATTTTTAATTGACTCGGATATTTCATATGTAAATGGAAATGCGATTTATGGCTTATGATCAAACAAATATCTAAGCATAATGCATATATCTCATTTTGGATAATTTGGGAATAGCCTCATATTGAATGGATGGCTTTAAAATAAATCTTAACAATGATATAAGTTTAATAGATCTATATGTTAATAATGGGATTCCTCAGCTTACGGTTTTTCTTGCAATACTTAGCTAATAAATTCTGCAACCATTATAGATTCCATGATGAAGTATTATTTTCTTGAGAATGTTTTTAGCCCATCAATTTAGTGGAATAGGCATATTTTGTCATAAGGACATTAAGCTTGCACATAATGGTGCTTTTGAACACTTAATATTAATAAGGGAGAATCCATACAACAGTCATAGCTTTCATCTAATAATCAACATAAGATGGGGATGCCTTAATGTTGTATAGACCAGAATAAGATAATGTTTGTATTAGCCTTTGTAATAATTCACCTTATCTTGGTTATTGAGTTGATAATCCCGAATGCATGATGGATGTCAATGAAATAGTTACCTTGCTCTAAATTAAATATTTTCTGCTAAGGAATATTCTTGAATTGTGTCATATTTAGATGAATGAGGATAAATTCAAGTTGAAGAAACTGGTAGTAATAAGCCTCAGGACCTCCTAATTGGAATTAATTGGAAATCAACGAAAATAAGGCCTAAATAAATGAGTACCTGGGTATAAATATAATGCCCTAGGAAAAATGAAAATTCAACACTGAAGGTAAATCTGAATTAAACCCTTATAGCTTGGTTTTCTCACAAGGAGCAGACCAAGGCTTTATGGCTGAGTGATTAAAAATGAGATATAATTATTGCCCATTATTCAAACAAGGCATAGAGAATGAGTGTCGGGGTTAGAATCTCATGCCTTTAGCTTCATTTGAGTATGTCCAAGTGTGGGTTCATTTAGTTTTAGAGGTTCAGTGCTGTTTCTTTCCTTGTCGCTTGGCATCGATATTGGTGGTCTCGATTACCTTCTTACTTCACGAATTTAAGAGTGTACGACCTCTGTTCCAGTCACTTACCTTCATGCTTATTTGCACTTGGTCATTTTTAGATTGATTGATATCCAGTACACAGTCTTCCACTTGTTGTTTGCCTTCAAATTTTTTCGTGAGGACTCTTTTTAATCGCTCGTTCCCTAGTTGATTCAGTGTTGTCTTGGGTTGGTTCCTTTGGTGATTTTTAGTAGTTGATTACTTTTTCAGTCATTAGCCTTCACATTTATCTACGCAGTCATATTTCTCCACTTAAATTGTATGCTTTGACCTTGGCATTATTTTTCTTTGTTTAGTCACTTGGATCATTTTCGAAACTTGTTACTTAGTTGCGTAACAGACCTAGCATGCCACGCATCGTCGTCACGTCACGGTGCAACTTTTCAAAAAGTTTCCAAGGCATGGAATAGAATTTTATGATCCATGCCACGTTTCATAATTACACCCACTTGAACACTTTAAATCAGTAAGACGTTCGGTATAGATCCTGATGCCTATGGGACTGTGAAGTAGTCTAAGCTTTGTCCTTGTCAAGCACGCATTTATTCACAACCTCGCAACTTGATCTATGGCATTTTGTTTAAGTAAAATGCATGCCTACGAGAAACTCATATGCCTCCACGTTGATGGACCTGTGGGTATATCCTAATATAAGGAGTACGACCAATTCACCAATGCCACATATCAAAATGTCACAACTTCATGGCTTTCGGCGAAGGCCTGGAAGGTAAGGCAGTTCGTGGGCCTTCTAATGAATTACATCCTGCCACATGGATAAACACCACGTTATTCTTTAGTTATAAGAGGTGTGACCCTGGCTCCAAGCTATATGTCGCCCATTTACAACACCATAGCTTAGAGCATACTGTAGATCATTTTTAGGACCTTGTCTCTGTGAGCTTTCGAGAAGGTGACAATTGTCACCACTATGCCCTATCATAGATACACGAAATGGTTTGATGTGGCCTCCGGATCAAATTAGTAAGCCACGACGTCGTCCAGTTGATAGGGTTGATGACTTAATCAAATACAATATCTTTTGAACGCTTGTTTAAGATTGGCGACCATCCGACCTGTCAAACAGTCAAAGTGCACGGATGAGGTATAAATTTGCAGCCAACTTATGTTTTCCTTTAGATTATTTTGGGTGACATTTGTAATCCTGATTTATTGATGGAAATGAACCTTATGCTTCATGTTTCATCCTCGACATTTATATGGCTAAATTGTCATGATCTAGTGCTTTGATGGAGATATTGGAATGGCTTTTCCATTATATGAAGGATGATCTTGGAGAAGACATCTAGTCATAATATTCATTTTCGGACATATTTATATTTTAAGAATCATTAGTTTTTTATTAGTTTGTTTTTTTTTTTGTTTTTTTTTTTTTTTTTTTGGTTGTTGTTGTTGTTTTGGGGGAGGGGGGCGGCGGGGAGACATGTTTATATGTTTATATTTTGAGAATCATTAGTTTGGCTGAAAGTTGTGTAATTAAAAATCTGACAATAGTTTAAATTAAGAGGTATATTATTTTTGTAGGTTCATAATTTATAAGTCTTAAAATCGTAACTTGAATTTTTTCAAACTAAAATTATTTCAGTAAATCTTCCATATTAATATGAAAAGATTAAATATAGATGTTAATTTAATAATCGTTCTTACAAGTAGATGAAAATTTTTGGTAATTTTATTTGTTAATAAATTAGTTTATTATATTTCTACAAGTAGTAACTGAATTGTTTAAAAGAGAAATTTTGTAGTTGGTATTGGAAGTAGTAAATGAAAGTGTTACACATGAATACTAGCGCATGGTCAAATTTTGATTAATTTTTTAATAATTTTTTGATTTAAAAATTTTAAATGTTAAATACAATTGTGAACATTAAGAAAGTAATTCAAATTTTCATTAGTAAATAGTTGTTCTATTAAAGAATTTATATTTAAATTATTTAAAAAATTTCAAAGAGAAATATTTTTTTAAGATTTAAGTGACCATACTTAATACTAACTATGATTAAACAAGGATTTCATAATAAAATTGTGTATGTTTTGTTTACAAACAACAACTTTGGATGACTCTCTTGGAATGTTTCGAATAAAATTTGGACTCTAGATTATGTAAACAGAGATCCGTATAAGTGGAAAAAAAATCACTAGAATGACTGTGAGATAATATTTCCAATTGATGACCATAAAAAACCAAAATTGGTTAGAAATATTATATAATGAGATGGTTTGAGACTCTTTAACAGCCATGTCCGTGTCTTTTAGCCACATATTGAGATAAAGGAGGATTTTATGTTGTCCTAGTAAAGGCATGTTTTGCCCCCATATATTATTGATATACTAATTATTGTTAGTATAGCTCCCTTAAAATAATAAAAATAAGGAAACCCTCAATGGAGGAAAGAAATAACGCCAAATTAGGGTAAAACTGTTTGGGAGGAAAGCTTGACAACCTACAGCGGTGTACATAATAAATTTCAAATGTTTTAGTTTAATCCATATTTTCTATTTAGAAAATATAAAGAATTTGAGTGATATTTAAATATATTTTTGGGATTATAATTTATAATTCTCAAGATTTTAGTTTGACTTTTATAAAATTAAGATTATTTTAGTAAATTTTTTTATTAATCCAAAAATAATAAGTATAAATGTTAATATTATAATATTTATTTCAAATATATAGAAATTTTTGATGATTATATTTTTTAAAAAATGGATTCATTGTAATTTCCCAAATAAAAATTGAATTGATTAAAAGAAAAAAATTGTAATTGGTTTTGAAAGTAGTATATAGAAATACTACATTAATAATTTAAATATTACACAAAAATTATTTTCAATATATTTTAAATACTAAATAAAAACATAAAAAGTATTTTTAAATAACTAATCTATAATTAATACACTTGAAAGTATGATATTTCTTCCTCAATCCAAATATGTCGTAGAATAAGTTGAAAGAAAATTTAGGATGTTTAATTTTAAACCATCTTTTTTTCACTAAAGGAGGCATAAAATTTTTATTGAAAACAAAACAAAAAACAAAGAGAATTATAGAGCTTTAGCTTGGTCAACAAGTTGAACCAGCTTCTGAGATAAATTCAGGGGAAGCATCGTATGATCAAAAATGTTCCAAGGCGGCCCATGCTCGGAGGCCCATTTAGCCAAACAATCAGCCACACCGTTTCACTCGCGAGGAATATGCATAAAAGACACATAATCCAAAGAAGTACATAGCTGAAGGATCTATTGAACAACCACAGCCGAATGCCAATCCACAATCACAAAGTTCTTTTTATTCAATAAATTGACAACCACCTGCGAGTCAGTCTCGCAAATAAACCATCTAATACACTATGTAAAATTGAATTGAAATTGAGTGCCAACTCAAACCAAAAAGAAGTGGATGTAAAATTATACATAAAATTGATGGTAATCTCTTGTCCCTCACTATCAATGGAGCAAATATTAGATATGTAGTTATAATTATTTCCAAATGCATGTCAAATCTTTATGTTGAACATTCGAAAGAATAAAATCAAATACTAAATTATATTTGAGGTACATGTCAACTTGAGATTGTATAAAAATAAGTAAGATAACCTACTTTGTTGGTGTATATAGATTCAAATTATGTAGGTAATATTGATGATAAAAAATCAACTTCATGATATGTATATCACGTTGATTCAGAACTAATCTCATGGAGTAGTAAAAATAATTTATAGTGTTACTCTTATTTATAAAAATTAAACATATTAATTCATCAAAAATAATTCACGAAACAATATAGTTTAAAAGATTTTTCGAAAAAAATCATCTATCATAAAATCATTTAACTATTACTATCAAATTAGAAAAGAAACTTATATCATACTAAATCAAAGCATATTAATATGTATCATCACGTTTTTCATAACTTAATAGAATAAAAAATGTTAAAACTAAAATTTTAAAATATTGAATACTAAAATACATATATATTCACTTCGAAATTCTCTAATTTCAAAAAAATACATCTTAAAAATATAAATATATGTTGAAATTTTAATGGATATCATATATATAACTAATCAAACCTGATTGTAAAAATCCCATATTAAAATCATGTTTATGTTTATTTTTTGATCATTCTAAATCCTTCTGAGACGGATCCAGCAGGTCAGTGACTAATTCCGGCATGTGATATTTTTCATTATGTCTCGACTCTTCCTCTCTAGATCATACTCATTCAGGTGCGTTGGCCCATTTTTTATAATATATTTTGTCCCATAAACTAAACATACAAACTTGCACGGTAATCTCATATGCGAAAATGCTATTCATTTAGAAGTCATACAATGGATCCTAACCTTACAAAGATTTTATCTTAATATTTATAATTAATTTAATTTAAATTTATTTTATTGTTGTTGTCGTTGGGATACCTTGGAAATTTTATAGAGGTTCTCCTTTATTACGTTGCAGGTTTGAGGAATGCCATAGAGAAGGTTACTGAACTCGCAGAAATACGATGCTTAGAAATTTTGTTGCTATGGGAAGGCTACACAATTTGGAATATGAAAATTTAAAGGAGCTGGTTTTTAGGATGATGATTTTAACAGCTGAGTGGTAAGAAAAATGGATAGGTTATTAAACTGAAAAATGTAGTGAAGATCGACGACATGAGGGTTCCGATGGTAAAATAGGCTTGATGATTGGATGGAATGAGGGCCACTCAACAAATTATTGATTTGAATGCCCCAAACTCAAAACTCTTTTTTGTTGTAGATTCAATCGGTTTGCTCTCTAAACTTCTTCCTATGGTGTATTTTCTATTCTTCGTTTTGCTAAATCGTTTTCAGGTTTACCTTGTCTAAATATATTGTGAGTGTTTCACAAGGTGATGTGGTAGGAAGGCATGCTGTGAGAATGTTGTTTTCAATTTTTTATTCTTATTTTTTATGGGATTTTCGAACTACATTTTAGTCGTTGTAATTAAATAAAATAAGGATAAAAGAAACAATATTGGAAACGAGAAGTCAGAGAAGTGGTCTGATAGCTTTTATCAGCTAGACATGATTGTACTGTGCTTCTAGGGAGTGGATTACTTGAAGACGTAATAATAACCTACTAGTTAGCTTGTCACCCCTTCAAAAATAAGAAATATATTGTATTATTATCTTTATAAAATTGAATGACGAAAAATAGCTGATTAGCAGAAAATATTTAATCAATATGTCGTGTGATAGATAAAAGTCGACCAATTGCTAGAGCTTTGTCGTGTGAAAGATAAGGTCATCTCCTTGTAAAGAAGATAAAAGAACAGCCAAGTGCTGGAGGCGACAAGCCAAGAGCTTTCGTCAAATACCAGCTCAGGTCAACGGGTTGCCGTCAAGAATCACGTCAATCCAATTCCATATATATAAGAGAGTTAGACGGATATCAAAATGAGAAAGAGCTACGTCTTCGTTATAATATTGAATGGTCGGCATTATTATATGGATCTTTACATTTTTATATCTATTTTCGTTGTACTCTTATTGATGCATCAGAGATCTGTTAGAAACTGGAGTTATTTTCTCCACTCCCTGTTCAGCGTCCCACATGCACGCTGTTTGCATGATCCCCTGTTTCAGTTTTAGCTTAGTTTCCATGATCAATTTCAGTTAAACAATAGTCTAATTCAAGTTTTTGTTTATTCTTATTTCTATTTATTGTAGACCTGATCGCAGCTTTATGCATGGAGAAAATAATAAGATTAAAAATCCTTTTTTTGGTTGCCATAGCAATCTGGAGTTTGATCTGTTTTTATTTTCTGTTATTTTTTGCCATCTCACCTTCAAATTGGTATCAGAGCTAGTGTAATAGCTTGTTGGAGAGCGCCACTGGAGAAAGGAGATAGGCGCTGCACACCAACCAAATCAGAGAAGATATTCGTTGTAGTCAGCTGAAGGAGAGGAGACCACCTAGTCAGCAAGAACGCAGATCGCAGGGGTCTCATTGCAGATTGAGAAATAGACGCAGCAATTTAGCGTACGATCCTGCAGTAGAAGTTGAAGCGCAGCATACAATCCACGCAGACCTCTGCTAGAACTGACACTCCACAGCAGTTGGCGTGTATCATAGAAGAAAAAGAATTCTATTGTGCTGCTTCAAGAAGGCCATTTTGATCTTCTTGGATAAATTGCTTGTCTATATAAGTGATCTTGTAAGCCATCAAAACACATTGGAGGATGGAGAATATAGATAAATTGCAGCCATTGTTCATTTTGGTCATATATGTTGAATAGCGCAACTAGCTAAATAACAAACGCAGAGCGCTAGAAATAAGATCCAGGGAGGAGAAAGGCTGCAGCAGCAGCAGAATCCTGCAAGTCTTGAGACATAGCAACAAACAACAGCATTTCTCAGCACCAGATTCCCATTTTCAATGGTAAGAATTATGATTTTTGGGCAATTAAAATGAGAACATCTTTTTGCTCACAAGATGTTTGGGATTTGGTAGAAAATGGCTTTGTAGAACCACAGGATGAAGTTTCCCATCAGGCATTCACTGGAGCACAAAAGGAAGAGCTTAAAGAGAATAAGAAAAAAGATGTAAAAGCTCTATTCCTAATCCAATAGACAATGGATGTATCCATTTTTTTTAGAGTTGCAGCCGCAACGAGATCCAAGTCGGCATGAAAAATGTTAGAAACCACTTATAAAGTTAATACAAAGGTGAAAGTAGCTAAATTGCAATCTCTTAGGAGAAATTTTGAAAATTTGCAAATGAATGATTCATATTCTATAGACCAGTTTATGGGTCAAGTATTGAATATTGTGAATCAAATTAGATCTAATGGAGAAACAATAATAGATCAGAAGATCATAGAAAAAATAATCAAGAGTTTACCCAGCAAATTTGATGCAATAGTTGTAGCTATTGAGGAAACCAAGGATTTGGAATAGTTATCAATAGATGAATTAATGGGATCTTTGTTAACACATGAATCCAAAATGAATAGGAATAACAATACTTCTTTTGAGAATGCTTTCAAGTCTCAGGTATCATTTGGCAGAGGAAGAGAAAGGTCAAACTTCAGAGGAAGAGGTAGAGGAAGAAATGGAAGGAACAATCTAGATCAAGGTGAAAACAATAATCAAAACTACAACAATAGAGGATGTGACAACAATCACTTTCAGCAAAATTCACAAAGGTTTGATAAATCTAACATTCAATGTTATTACTACAAAAAATATGGACATTATGCAAGTGAATGCAGAAATAAACATGGAGATGTGGACAAGTAGAATGTTAATTACACAAATGAATCTAATTCTAAGTCTGGAAGCTTATTCCTCACTTGTCTTGTTGCTCAAGAAAATGCTAGAGATATTTGGTTTTTAGATAGTGGATGTAGTAATCATATCATAGGGAATAAAGAATTGTTTGCTAGTCTTAACGATTCCATAAAATCTGAAGTGAAATTAGGAAATGATAATAAAGTGGATGTAATGGGTAAATGAGTAATAAATGTTTTGGCAAAAAATGGTGAAAGAAGATTTATTCTTGATGTTTATTTTGTACTTGGACTAAAGCATAATCTTATGAGTGTTGGATAGTTAGTACAAAAAGGTTACATAATATCTTTTATGGATAATGTTTGCACAATACTAGACAAATTTCCAAATGACAGGTTGATAGAAAAAGTGGAGATGACCAAGAATCAAATGTTCCCTCTTTGAATTCAGTGCATCCAAGAAGAAGAGGAAGCCCACTTCAAAACTATGCATCTAGACCAATCATGGCTACGGCATTTAAGGTATGGACATTTACATTTTGGAGGTTTGAATTTATTCCAAAAGAAAAATATGGTGAAGGGATTACCACCAATAGAGCATCCAAGAAGTTCATGTGAGAGTTGCATCCTAGAAAAATAGCATAGAGAGAGCTTACCAGTAGGAGCTTCATATAGAGCAAGGGCGATATTGGAGCTTGTCTATAGTGATTTATGTGGACCAATGCAAACACCATCATTTGGAGGTAGTTCTTATTTTCTAACCTTCATTGATGATTTTTGTAGAAAGACATGGACATATTTTCTCAAGGAAAACTCTGAAGCCTTTAGAAAATTTAAAGAATTCAAGGCTATGGTTGAAAAGCAGAGTGGTCTTTGCATCAAGGTACTTAGATCAGATAGTGGAGGTGAATATATGTCTAATGAATTTTAATATTTTTTTAGATATCATGACATTAAAAGGCAACTGACTATAAGGTACAGACCATAGCAGAATGGTGTAGCAAAAAGAAAGAATAGAACAATCATGGAGATGACTAGAAGCATATTGAAGGCCAAACATTTGTCAAATGAATATTGGGTAGAAGTAGTAGCATGTGCAGTATATATTCTGAATAGAAGTCCAACAAAGAGTGTCAAAGATCAAATTCCACAAGAAGCTTGGAGTGGCAAGAAGATAGCGTACATCATTTCAAAAATTTTGGTTGTATTGCATATTCTCTTATACCATCTAAATTGAGAAGAAAACTTGATGATAGAGGTGAGAAATGCATTTTTTTTGCTATAGTGAAGAATCAAAGGCTTATAAGCTGTATAACCATATTTCAAAGAAAGTGATTATTAACAGAGATGTGGAATTTAAGGAAGAAGAAGCATGGGATGGAAGCATTGATAAAACCATCACAATTGGAGCACCAATTCCCCAAAATGAAGAAGAATTTGAAGAACAAAATTTTCAAGGTGATCAATTGTCTCCACAAGCAAGAAAAAGCACTCCAATAAGAACACCTAGGAGATTAGCACAAGGTGAATCATGTGGTCGTGCATGTCATCCTATTTCTAATTCACAAGCAAGTGATGAATCATATCAAAACTTAGAGGTAAGAAAATGAGAAAATTGAATGAGATTTATGATCAAGAAGAGAAGTTAGATTTATGTTCAAATTTTGCCTTTTTCTCTCATGATCCTATGTATTATGAAGAAGCAGTAAATGAGAAACATTGGATAAAAGCAATGGATGAAGAGATGAATGCCATTGAGAGAAATCAAACATGGGATCTAATTAATCTACCTGGAGGTAAGGATTGCATAAGAGTCAAATGGGTTTATAAGACCAAATTTGATGCAGAAGGAAAGATTGAAAAGCACAAGGCAAGGTTAGTAGCAAAAGGTTTTGCACAAGAACATGAAATTGATTATAATGAAACATTTGCTCCAGTTGCTAGAGTTAATACTATTAGAATGGTTTTAGTAATAGATGCACAAAATAACTGGAAAGTATATCAAATTGATGTTAAATCAGCATTTTGCAATGGTTTTCTAGATGAAGAAGTGTATGTGAAACAACCACCAGGTTATGAAGTGCATGGACATGAAGAAAAAGTCTACAGATTGAAGAATGCCCTCTATGGTCTCAAGCAAGCACCAAGAGCATGGTATGGCAGGATTGATTCATACATGACAAATAATGGATTCAGTAGAAGCAATAGTGAGCCTACATTGTACACAAAAATCAACAAAGAAGGTTAGATTTTGATTGTCTATTTGTATGTTGATTATTTGATTTTCACTAAAAATTTGTCTATAGACACATTTAAATCATCAATGAAGAAAGAATTTGAGATGATAGATTTGGGATTAATGAAGTATTTTTTGGACATTGAAGTTATACAATCTAAGAAGGGAATTTTTATTTGTCAAACTAAATATGCAAAGGATGTGTAAAGGAGGTTTAAGATGTTAAATTGTAAATTAGCACCTACACCAGTTGCTATAGGGACCAAAATTAGTAAAGAAGACAAAGGGTCTAATGTTGATTCTACAACATTCAAAAAACTAATTGGTAGTTTGATATATCTTACATCTAAAAGACCAAATATCATGTATGGGGTCAGTTTATTCTCTAGATTTATGGAGTCATCAAAAGACTCACATTGGCAAGTTGGAAAGAGGATATTGAGATATGTGGCAGGAACAAAAAAATATGAAATTTTATATTCCACAATGAATGATTTTGGTTTGATTAGTTATATTGATAGTGATTTTGCATGTAGCATTGATGACAAGAAGAGTACTTCTAGACATGCCTTTCTTTTTGGCACAGGTGTGGTCACATGGGCATCAAAAGAGCAACCTATAGTGACACTTTCATTAGCTGAAGTAGAGTATATAGCAGCCACATCAGTAGCATGTCAAGCAACTTGGATGAGGAGAGTATTGACAGATTTATTACAAGCACAGAAAGAGTCAACACCAATCTTTTGTGACAACAAATCAGCAATTACATTGTCAAAAAATCATGTTTTTCACCAGAGGAGCAAGTACATTGATACAAGATTCCATTTTATCAGAGAGTTAGTGAACAATGGAGAAATCCATTTTGAGTTTTGAAGATCAATTGGCAGATATATTCACAAAGGCATTAGCAAAAGAGAGTTTTTATTATCTAAGACAAAATTTAGGCATTGTAAATGTTGAAGTAGTTAGTGGAAGAAATTAAGGAGTGTTAGAAACTAGAGTTAATTTCTCCACTTCCTATCCAGCCTCCCACATGCACAGTGTTTGCATGATCCCTTGTTTCAGTCTTAGCTTAGTTTGTATGATCAATTTTAGTTAAACATTAGTCTAATTCAAGTTTTTTTTTATTATTAATTTTATTTATTGTAGACCTGATTGTAGCTTTATGCATGGAGAAAATAATAAGATTAAAAATATTTTTTTGGTTGCCATAGCAATCTGGGGTTTGATCTATTTTTATTTTTTGTTATTTTTTGCCATCTCACCTTCGAGATCTTTAGAGACTGGAATTGTACGAATGCTTTGGAATGACAAAAAATAGCTTATCTATGTGCAAATCAAACATACCTAGGAAACTCGAAGGGGACAGAAAGGAGGAGATTCCAAAGTGAATGGGCCTGTTATGACTGTGAAATTGCATTCTATGTTTTATTTCTTCATCTGATTCCATCTTTCCACTAGATTTGGATTGTCATGAATGTCTATGAATATCAAGCTTTTTACCTTCCTCAACCTGTTCAAATAGGATCTCTTGAGTCCTTCACAATTAGACAAATTTACTTCTTTCAATAATGGGAGGTGCTTCAGCCGAAGAGACCCCTCCTCTAATTTCGCACACGAGCTCAAGTTCAAATTTTCTAGACACTCAAGCTTTTTTAAACATTTTAGGAGTCAGAGAAGACTTCTACAACCACTCAACTTGAGGGTTTTTAGATGACTTAATTCCTTCAAACACTCCTCTGCAAGCGTCTTCAAACCAGTGCAGTCGACAAAAATGAGATGCTCTACATAGATCTGGATTAGATTGATGAAGCTAATTGGTAATTTTGGTAGACTTAAACACCAACTTAGAGACACTGCGTTTTGTAAAAACATTAGTTTTTGAATCATTTGTGGAAGAGTTTTTATTCTTTTGCATGACTTCAAAAATAGCTGCTCTGGATCTAATCCTGCAAACCCTTCAGGCAACTCCAATAGATTACTACACGCTTTCAAGCTCAACACGTGCAGTGTGGATAGTTTCGCAAAGCCTTTCATATGTTTGTCTATTGTCTTACAATATCACAAATCAATTTTCTTTAGAGAGCTTAGCAAAGCCATACTATTTAGCAGATCTTTTAATTTCCTAACGAATGACAAGTTGACCACCTCAAGAGTGCTCAACCAGCCAAAACTTGATGGCAACTCAGCCAATTCTTGAAAATGGCTTAAATCCAGCATCTTTAAAGATTGGAGTTTTACAAAGCATTTTGGCAAACTCTCTAAATCAGTACATTTTGTAAGGATTAGATTCTGTAGAGCAAACAATTCACAAAATCCTTTTGGTAAACTCTTCTCAGTCAGCTTTTCCATCTTGTTGCTTTAATTTATATCCTTCACAGTGCTTCTGCTTATATCCAACTCTACTAACTTACACCCTTTTGGCAGTAGATTATGCAAATTAATGCAGTTTTCAACATTTTTTGTCTTCAGTTTAAGCTTCACCACCCTCAAGTTTAATGGAACCTGTAAAAGGATATTAGAAACTCAAGATGGATTGGAGTTAATTTCTCCACTCCTCATGCATACAGCAGTGAATGATCAGTCAGTTATCAAATAGTTAGTTAAACTGTTTGAGAAGTAGTTCACATTTAGTTAGTTAATTGATAGTTAGATATCAGTTAGTTTAAGCTGTTAACAATCATTTTGTTTAAGTAGTTAGATGATTAGTTAAGGATTAGTTAATCAATCAGTTATTTTTGGATTCAAATCTATTTAAAGATGCCTTGGGCATAGCATTGTAAGCAAGGAAAATAGAAGATCAATAAAATCTTATTTTTTCAAAAAATTGTAGTAGCAATTAGGTTATATTCTTGTTTATTTGTTTAAGTTCTTGTTTTTACATGCTCTCTTTGTTTCAACAAATTGGTATAAGAGCCTGGTTAGGAAAAAAGCCAAGGGAAGCCATGTAAGGAGAAGTGCAGATTGGAGAAGTGTGTAGTTAATAGAAGCATGCAACAGTCATAGTCCAATACGTGAAGGAAAAGCTAGCAGGGAGCGCAGCGATCGACATCGGCAACCCAATCGACATCGGCTGACTCCCAGACTAACATCAGCAAAGCAACCGACATCGGCAATATTACCTAACTGACCTATGTAGATTAACTGACATTGGTGACAATGTTTAGAAATAGCAAACTAGAAAGCCATCTCAGCATGAGAAATGGCAGTGAATAATAGTATTTCACAGCCTCATATTCCTATTTTCAATGGTAAGAATTATGATTTCTGGGCAATTAAGATGAAAACTTTATTTTACTCACAAGATGTTTGGGATTTGGTACAGAGTGATTTTTTAGAACCACAGGATGAGGTAGCCCATTTGGCATTAAATCGAGTACAAAAAGAAGAGCTTAAAAAGAATAAGAAAAAAAATGCAAAAGATTTATTTCTCATCCAACAGGCATTGGATGAATCTATTTTTTCTAGAGTTTTAGCAGCAACGAGATCCATATTAGCATGGAAAATCTTGGAGACTACCTATAAAAGTAATACAAAGGTAAAAATTGCTAAATTGCAATCTCTTAGGAGAATCTTTGAAAATTTTCAAATGAATGATTCAGATTCAATAGACCAGTTTATGGGTCAAGTTTTGAATATAGTGAATCAAATTAGATCTAATGGAGAAACTATCACTGATTAGAAGATCATAAAAAAAAAATACTCAGATGTTTACCTAGTAAATTTGATGCAATAGTTGTAGCTATTGAGGAAACCAAGGATTTGGAACAGTTATCTATAGATGAATTAATGGGTTCTTTGTTAACACATGAATCCAAAATGAATAGATATAACAATACTTATCTTGAGAATGCTTTCAAGTCACCTGTATCACTTGGTATAGGAAGAAGAAGAGCAAGGTCAAACTTCAGAGGAAGAGGTAGAGGCAAATATGGAAGGAACAATCCAGATGAAGGTGAAAATAGTAATCAAAACTACAGCAGTAGAGGACATGGAAACAATCACTTCTATCAAAGTTTACAAAGGTTTGATAAATCTAATATTCAATGTTATTACTACAAGAAATATGGTCATTATGCAAGTGACTGCAGAAAAAAACAAGGATATGTGGACAAATAGAATGCTTATTACACATGTGAATCTAGTTCTAATTTAGGTGAATCTAGTTCTAATCCTAGAAGCTTAATTCTTACTTGTAATGTTACTCAAGAAAAAGTTGGAGATATTTGGTTCTTAGACAGTGGATGCAGTAATCATATGACAGGGAATAAAGAATTTTTTGCTAGTCTTGATGATTATGTAAAATCAGAAGTGAAATTAGGAAATGATATCATAGTAGATGTCATGGGTAAAGGTGTAATAAATGTTTTGGCAAAAAATGGTGAAAGAAGGTTTATACCTGATTTTTATTTTTTACCTGGACTAAATCATAATCTTATGAGTATTGGATAGTTAATACAGAAAAATTATAGAGTATCCTTTATGGATAATGTTTGCATAATACTGGACAAGTTTCCAAGTGATAGGTTGATAGGAAAAGTGGTGATGACCAAGAATTGGATGTTCTCTCTTTATATTCAGTGCATCTAAGGAGAAGAGGAAGCCCACTTCAAAACCATGTAGCTAGACTAATCATGGCTATGGCACTTAAGATATGGACATTTACATTTTGGAAGTTTGAATTTGTTATAGAAAAAAAATATGGTGAAGGGTTTACCACCAATAGAACAGCCAAGAAGTTCATGTGATAGTTGTATTTTAGCAAAATAACATAGAGAGGCTTTCTGGTAGGAGCCTCATATAGAGCTAAGGTAATATTGGAGCTAGTCTGTAGTGTTTTATGTGGACCAATGCAAATTACATCGCTTGGAGGTAGTACTTATTTTCTAAACTTCATTGATGACTTTAGCAGAAAGACTTGGATATACTTTCTCAAAAATAAGTCTGAATCCTTTAGAAAGTTTAAAGAATTCAAGGCAATGGTTGAAAAGCATAGTGGCCATTACATCAAGGTACTTAGATCAGATAGAGGAGGTGAATATATGTCTAATCAATTTCAAGATTTTTGCAAATATCATGGCATCAAAAGGTAATTGACTACTAGGTACACACCATAGCAGAATGGTGTAGTAGAAAGAAAGAATAGAATAATCATGGAGATGGATAGAAGCATGTTGAAAGCCAAACACTTGTCAATTGAATACTAGGTAGAAGTAGTAGCATGTGTAGTGTATATTCTGAATAGAATCCCAACAAAGAGTGTTAGAGATCGAATTCCGCAAGAAGTGTGGAGTGGTAAGAAATATTGTATACATCATTTCAAATTTTTTGGTTGTATAGCATATTCTCTTATACCATCTAAATTGAGAAGAAAAATTGATGATATTGGTGAGAAATGCATTTTTATTGGCTATAGTGAAGAATCAAAGGCTTATAAGTTGTATAACCCTATTTCAAAGCAAGTGATTATTAACAGTGATGTTGAATTTAAGGAAGAAGAAGCATGGGATGGTAGCAACATCATAATTGGAGCATCAATTCCACAGAATGAAGAAGAATCTAAAGAACAAAATTTGCAAGGTGGACAATCCTCTCCACAAGTAAGAACAAGCACTCCAATAAGAACACCTAGGAGGTTTGAACAAGGTGAATCATCTGGAGATGTATGTCATCCTACTCCAAATTTACAAGTAAGTGATGAATCAGGTCCAACTCTTGCTACTTTAAGAACAAGAATTAAAGGTAAGAAAATGAGAAATTAGAATGATATTCATAATCAAGAAGAAGAGAAATTAGATTTGGTTTCAAATTTTAATTTTTTCACTCATGATCCTATGTATTATGAAGAAGCAGTTAATGAGGTACATTGGCTAAAAGCAATGGATGAAGAGTTGAATGCTATTGAAAGAAATCAAACATGGGATCTAACTAATTTACCTAAAGGTAAGGATTGTATTGGAGTCAAATAGATTTATAAGACTAAATTTGATGTAGATGGAAATGTTGAAAAGCACAAGGCAAAGTTAGTAGCAAAAGGTTTTGCATAAGAATACAGAGTTGATTATAATGAAACATTTGCTCTAATTGCTAGACTGGATACTATTAGAATGGTTTTAGCAATAGCTACTCAAAATAATTGGTATGTATATCAAATGGATGTAAAATCAGATTTCTTGAATTGTTTTCTAGATGAAGAAGTGTATGTGAAACAACCCACAGGTTATGAAGTACAAGGACATAAAGAAAAAGTTTACATATTGAAGAAGGCTCTTTATGATCTCAAGCAAGCACCAAGAGCATGGTATAGTAGGATTGATTCTTATATGATAAACAATGGATTCAAAAGAAGCAATAGTGAGCCTACTTTGTACACAAAAATCAACAAAGAAGGTCAGATTTTGATTGTGTGTTTATATGTTGATGATTTGATTTTTACTGGAAATTTGTCTATAGCACTTTTAAATCAGCTATCAAGAAAGAATTTGAAATGATAGATTTGGGATTAATGAAGTATTTTTTGAGAATAGAAGTTATACAATCAGAGAAAAAAAAAATTATCTGTCAAACTAAATATGCAAAGGATGTGTTAAGGAGATTTAAGATGTTGAATTATAAACCAGCACCTACGCTAGTTGCTACAGGGACCAAACTTAGTAAAGAAGACCAAGGGTCTAATGTTGATTCTACAACATTCAAAAGACTAGTTGGTAGTTTGATGTATCTTACAGCTACAAGACCAGATATAAGTTATACGGTTAGTTTAATCTCAAGATTCATGGAGTCACCAAAGGACTCACATTGGCAAGTTGGAAAGAGGATATTGAGATATGTGGTAGGAACTACTGAATATGGAATTTTATATTCCACAACTAACGATTTTAGTTTGATTGGTTTTACATATAGTGATTTTACAGGTAGCATTGATGATAGGAAGAGTACTTCTGGACATGCCTTTCTTTTAGGCATAGGTGTGGTAACATGGGCATCCAAAAAGCAACCTATAGTGACACTTTCATCAACTGAAGCAGAGTATGTAGCAGCCACATCAGCCGCATGTCAAGTAACTTGGATGAAAAGAATATTAAAAGAATTATTACAAGCACAGAAGGAGTCAACACCAATCTTTTGTGACAACAAATCAATAATTGCATTATCAAAAAATCATGTGTTTCACAAGAGGAGCAAGCACATTGATATAAGATTTCACTTTATCAGAGAGTTAGTGAACAATGAAGAAATCCATCAAGAATTTTACAGATCTAAAGATCAATTGGCAGATATATTTACGAAGGCATTAGCAAAAGAGACCTTTGATTATTTGAGACAAAATTTAGGCATTGTAAATGCTAAAGTCGTAAGTGGTAGAAATTAAGGGGGAGTGTTAGAAACTCAAGATGAACTGGAGTTAATTTCTCCACTCCTCATGCATAAGCAGTGAATGATCAGTCAGTTATCAAAAAGTTGGTTAAAATGTTAGAGAAGTAGTTCACATTTAGTTAGTTAACTGACAGTTAGATATAATTTAGTTTAAGCTGTTAACAATCAGTTTGTTTAAGCAGTTAGATGATTAGTTAAGGATTAGTTAATCAATCAGTTATTTTTGGATTCAAATTTTTTTAAAGATGCCTTGGGTGCAGCATTGTAAGCAAGGAAAATAGAAGATCAATAAAATCTTATTTTTTCAAGAAATTGTAGTAGCAATTGGGTTTTGTTCTTGTTTATTTGTTTAAGTCCTTGTTTTTGCATGATCTCTTTATTTCAACAAAAGAGGGGATTACTTAGCAATATACAATGCAAGAGATATGTTGATAATAATGTGAAACAAAGATTGTATTGTGAGGATTGAAAAATGTTATTAAATAGTGTAGAGACGTATCTCCATGACCTCAAACAAAGATCAATAAATAAAACACAAATCCACAAGATAGGCATCCACAATGAGCTAGAAATCAGGTGTCACTTTTCCCCTCAATTATTAAGTTGAATTTCAATTTCCGTTCATTAACTGAATTATATATCATCCCTTTACAGCTGTTCGAGTTTTAAAAGTTTTAAAATAAATATATTTATAAATTGTGATATTTTGTTTAATTATTAATTCTTATTTTTATTTTTAAATTTTATTTTTATCTCATTTGAAAAACAATATTATTTTATCAATAAAGTCTAAACAAAAAATCTACAAGTGAAGAAATTCAACAATAAACATTATTGAATTTTATATCAAAAGAAATGAGGGAAAAAAAACATGGGTAGTCTCCACAAAAATATTCAATTACAAATAAAAATATAACCGCCATGTGTAATTACATCTGTTTATCATTTTTTTAATGATAATAATATTAAATGTATTTGTTTAAAAATAACTATTTTAAAAATAAAAATAGAACTAGTTTTTTCAATTATATTAGATTATTAATTTTTTATAATAATAAAATTATATACCCTTTTTTCAATATATATATTTTATAAGAAAAGGGTATAAATCACGGTTGGCAATGAAATCAATTTATCTTTTTTTAATGATAATAAAATTAAATGTATTTAAAATTTATATATTTTTAAAAGTAAAAATGTAACTACCATTTTCAATAATTGTTAATCTTTATTAATAATAAAATTATATACCATTTTCTTTATATATATTTATTTTTAAAAAAATTATCTATTATATATATATATATAAAGTTTGTAATTATATCAGTTTATTTTTTTTAATATAATAATAATATTAAATATACTTAAAAAAAATCCTTTTAAAAATAAAAATATAACTACCTTTTTCAATTATATTAGATTATTAATAATAAAAATATATATATATATATTAACACCCAGCAGTCAAGTGTTGCGTTTATTGCAACAGTGCATTGAATCCAGAAAATAAACAGATTTTTTTATTTAATTTTATTTTTCTCTGCTTATTGTAAAAGTTTCACAACCCCAATAAATTTAAAAAGTGAGAAAGGCACCAGTTAGAAAATACGGAATAAATTTAAAGAACGACTTGCCTTTTGTGAGTTTAACCCTATGTCTTTGTCAGAGACGTTCTCCAAGTACCTGGGTTGATTTAAATTGGTGATACTAGAAGGATGTTTTGTAACTCTTCCAACTTGAAAATATCTCCGATCCTTAAATTGTGTTTTGCATTCTCCTTCCACAATTGTGCAGTCTCCTAATGCAAGAACCCGCAAGGAAGCGTTCATTTTATCAAGCCGCTCTGAAGATATATGGATTGGTATTTTGTTTTGTTGCAACCAGATGCCTTTCATCTCATGATCCTAGCAGGAATTTAACACAATAAAAAGTGACTTAGTTACGGCGATAGTGCAAAGCGCGTCTTACAACTAAAAAGTTTTAAGCTTCTCTTGGATTTTCTATACATACCTTTTCCTCAGATAGGAAAGTATACAAGTCCGCAACATTAGTTACCCTGTTGCCTTGTGCTCGAGAAACACCAAATGGCATGACTTCATCAGGGACAGATACTTGCCATGATTCTCTTTTCAATAGTTGTAACTCCTCCAGCTTTTTCAGTGCATCATTTCCGACAATGGAGGCCGTTTGATTCCACTCCCACTTGTTGAAGAATGAACAAATGTCCAGAAATGCATCCCTCATATATACTGGCTGTTTCAGGAATATTACCTCAGAAGAAATATAGTAATTCAGTTCTTCAAGACTAGGCTCCTTCATTTTAATCCATTTGCAAAATCTTTTGTAGTCGTCATCATTGTCGTATTTAGATAAATGGTCACGAATTACATTCATTCGACTCTTATATCCATTGCATATCTTTATTATCTCTGGAAACACTGCTTTGGCTTTAGGCAAAATTTTGACTAAATACTTCAAAGCTTCATTGTAACTTAGAGGATGCATACAATAAATTCTTTTTTTGAATTGGGAGCCGTCCAGGGCAGATACTGCATGTTTATTTTCAATGTTAAGCAGGACTCTGATTCGATTATCTAGTATGAGCCTCTGTGGCAAAAGCTTTTTTAAGATCTCAGCACTAAGGACATAGTCAATGTATATAAATATATTCTTTGCCTTACGTAAGTTGGCCCAGAGCTTTCTCTCCCAAGCTGCATCACTTTTTATCTCCCCTTCATTTCCATTTTCTTTTCTGCATTCACTTTCCACTTGCAATTTATTTAAGATTTCAGTTCGTAAACCAGGTACTATGTCAGTATCTAAGACTAAACCTGCCATGTACTTGTCCAATTCAGACCTTTTTATTATTACTTGCAGCCGCATACTCTGATGCAGATCTTCTTGTAGGTCTGAACAGATTTCATTACCAATTGTATTTTTTCCCGTGTTCTCTCCACCCCATAAGAAAACAGCTACTGCTTTGTTGGCAGGAGTTTTGAAGTCAAGCATTTCTTTGATCTTGCTAACCGGATCTAAGGGTAATTCAACGAAAAAGGATTAAGACCAAAAATGTTGAACATCTAACATAATTTCATAGAATTTAAGAATAAAACTTACATGCAGTTCCCTGTCAGCAGGATAACAATGAAAGTAACAAATAAAAATCACAGGAAGCACTATATCGTGCCTTGTACGGATTCTAGCGTTTGGCCTCCCACTAACAACTGCGATAAGCCATAAATTATATACAGTAATTGTTTCCAAACCTGTATCATTGTTCTCCGTGGCTTCCAGATTTGGGGATTCTTTGTCCGTGTTTTCAGGTGCTTCGTCACGCGGATGTGAATCGAGAGGACCACTGCGAAACTGACCAACTAAATCGGATAATCGGGCTCTCGACGTCCATCGTATAAGGGGCAATTGAGCTGTCTTCTTCATCCGAAGACCTAGCAGCATCGCCAGAGATAAAGTAAGAACCATGCAGCAGAAAATATAAACATCAACCACCGGCGGGATTAAAACATCAAAATTAAAATTAAACCTGCATTTCCAACACCATGAAAATGTTCATGAATACGAAACAATAAATATAAAGATAGAAGAAAATTTTAAATATGGCCTTACAAAAGCTTTGATTTTTTTATTTTTATTTTTATTTTAAAAATATTACATCATAATAGAAGAAAAGTGTATAATAATTTATAAGTTATAAATTATACAATTCTAATATATGTTTGTGTATATAAAAATGTTATAATAAAAAAATATATAATTATTTATGATATTTAAAATGTTTATATATTTGTTTAAATTATACATTATTAAAATAATTGATGATTTTTAGTGGTTATGTTTTATTTCTCAACCTTTTATAATTGTAGTGTGTGCTTTGCGTTTGCCAAAATCATATTATATGGTCTTGGATCTATAGAAACTATATTGTATGGTTTTGGACTTATGTGTTGTGGTCTTCTTTAATTTATTAGACATGTTTTTATTTTTATTTTTATTTGTGTGTTAGTAGAGTTTAGATTTGTATTCAATAAATATACAAGTATTTTAGTGTATTTAAATATAAATTATTTATTAATTAAGAGATAATTTTTAAAAAAAAGTAGTATTCATTGTTTGTAATAATTTATTGAACATCTAAAATTATATTAATAAAGTTTATTTTAAAGACAATTGAATTGTATTATTTTTCCTACTTGATTAATTATGTTAATAAGCATTCATCTATTAAAATGAACACTTTATTTTATATTTGTTTGAAAGTTTGTATTTAAAGTTGAAAGATGAATATGATTGCATTTTCTTATTGTTGAAATGTTATGCCGGCTGGTTGCCTTGTACCATAGGGTCGAAAGCCTTCCAACAAAGACGTGTTTCCCTATCGATGATTAGGTAGTAGAAAAATAATAATTAGTTGTCAATAATTAGAAGTAATGGTGCAAGTACCTTTTGCCACTATGGCAATTTATTGAACTACATATATTTATATGTTACGTTCGATGTCTTTAATTCTTTTTTGTCTTAGATTTTAATGTGTAAAAGTGTAGAGATTTATTTGATGTGTTATCAACCCAAACTAATGTTGTAATTAATGATATCAAAAAAAAAAAATCTATATATGTGTTAGAAAGTCAAGTTGAACTAGAGTTTAATTTCTCCACCCCTCATGCATGCAAGTAGTTAGCTGCAATTGAGCAATCAATTAGTTTACATTCAGTTAGTTAACAAACAGTTAGTTAAACTGTTAGAGAATTTGTTAGAGAGTTAGTTTGCATGGAAAGACTAAAATTAGTCTTGAGTTTATTTTTTCTAATTATTGTTTGTATTCAAATCTATTTAAAGATGCCTTGGGCGCACATTGTAAGCAAGAAAAGTTGAAGATCAATAAAATCTTTTTCTTTCAAGAAATTGTTGTAGCAATTGGGTTCAGTTCTTATTTATTTGTTTAAGTTCTTGTTTTGTATGCTCTTTTGTTTCTGACAAATTGGTATCAAAGCCTGCTTAGGAAAGCAGCCAGCAGGGAGGCGATAAGAAGAAAGGAGAGTGAAGAAGTCAAGCACAGGAATTGCTAGCAAGCAGTGCAGAGACTGACATCGCTAGTTAAGACCGACATCGACTGACTCCCAAATTGACATCAGCAGTGTAAACTGACATCGACAGTTATCCAACCAATCGTGGCAGTTTAACCATCGTCAGCGACTGTGTTTCAGAAACAAAAACTAGAAAGTCATTTTAGCATGAGAAATGGCAGCGTATAACAGTATTTCATAGCCTCAAATTCCCATTTTCAATGGTAAGAATTATAATTTTTGGGTATTTAAAATAAGAACTTTATTTTGCTCACAAGATGTTTGGGATTTGGTAGAGAGTGGTTTTCTAGAACTGCAGGATGAGGTAGCCCATCTGGCATTAAATTGAGCACAAAAAGATGAGCTTAAAGAGAACAAGAAGAAAGATGCAAAAGTTTTATTTCTCATCCAACAGGCATTGGATGAATCTATATTTTCTAAAGTTACAGCAACAACAAGATCCAGAGAGGCATGAAAAATCTTGGAGACTACCTATAGAGGTAATACAAAGGTAAAAATTGCTAAATTGCAATCTCTTAGGAGAACTTTTAAAAATTTGCAAATGAATGATTCAGATTCAATAGACTAGTTTATGGGTCAAGTTTTGAATATAGTGAATCAAATTAGATCTAATAGAGAATCTATCATAGATCAAAAGATCATAGAAAAGATACTTACATGTTTACCTAGTAAATTTGATGCAATAGTTGTAGCTATTGAGGAAACCAAGGATTTTGAACAATTATCTATAGATGAATTAATGGGTTCTTTGTTAACACATGAATCCAGAATGAATAGGAATAACAATACTTTGCTTGAGAATGATTTCAAGTCACATGTATCATTTAGTAGAGGAAGAGGAAGAGCCATGTCAAGCTTCAGAAGAAGAGGTAGATATGGAAGGAACAATCCAGATGAAGGTGAAAACAATAATCAAAACTACAGCAGTAGAGGACGTGGTAACAATCACTTTCAGCAAGGTTCACAGAGGTTTGATAAATCTAATGTTCAATGTTATTACTGTAAGAAATATGGTCATTATGCAAATGACTGCAAAAATAAACAAGGATATATGTAAAAGTAGAATGCTAATTACACAGGTGAATCTAGTTCTAATCCAGGTGAATCTAGTTCTAATCTTGGAAGCTTATTTCTTACTTGTAATGTTACACAAGAAAAAGCTAGCGATATCTGGTTCTTAGATAGTGGATGCAATAATCATATGACAGGAAATAGAGAATCTTTTGCCAGTCTTCATGATTCTATAAGATCAGAAGTGAAATTAGGAAATGATATCATAGTAGATGTCATGGGTAAAGGTGTCATAAATGTTTTGTCCAAGAATGGTGAAAGAAGGTTTATACCTGATGTTTATTTTGTACCTTTACTAAAACATAATTTTTTGAGTGTTGGTCAGTTAGTATAGAAAGGTTATAGAATATCCTTTATGGATAATGTTTGCACAATATTGGTCAAGTTTCCAAGTGACAGGTTGATAGGAAAAGTGGAGATGACCAAGAATTGGATGTTCTCTCTTCATATTCAGTGCATCCAAAGAGAAGAGGAAGCCCACTTCAACAACATGCATCTAGATAAATCATGGCTATGGGACTTAAGGTATGGACATTTACATTTTGGAGGTTTAAATTTGTTATAGAAAAAAAATATGGTGAAGGGATTACCACCAATAGAACAGCCAAGAAGTTCATGTGATAGTTGTATTCTAGCAAAATAGCATAACGAAAGCTTTCCAGTAGGAGCCTCATATAGAGCTAAGGTAATATTAGAGCTAGTCCATAGTGATTTATGTAGACCAAAGCAAATTATATCACTTGGAGGTAGTACTTATTTTCTAACCTTCATTGATGACTTTAGCAGAAAGACTTGGATATACTTTCTCAAAAATAAGTCTGAAGCCTTTGGAAAGTTTAAAGAATTCAAGGCAATGGTTGAAAAGCAAAGTGGTCATTATATCAAGGTCCTCAGATCAGATAGAGGAGGTGAATATATGTCTAATGAATTTCAAGATTTTTGCAAATATCATGGAATCAAAAGACAATTGACTACAAGGTACACACCACAGCAGAATGGTGTAGCAAAAAGAAAGAATAGAACAATCATGGAAATGGCAAGAAGCATGTTGAAAGCCAAACACTTGTCAAATGAATATAGGGTAGAAGCAGTAGCATGTGCAGTATATATTTTAAAAAGAAGCCCAACACAGAGTGTCAAGGATCGAGTTCCACAAGAAGCGTGGAGTGGTAAGAAAAATAGTGTATATCATTTCAAAAAAATTGGTTGTGTTGTATATTCTCTTATACCATCTAAATTGAGAAAGAAAATTGATGATAGAGGTGAGAAATGCATTTTTATTGGCTATAGTGAAGAGTCAAAGGCTTATAAGCTATATAACACTATTTCAAAGCAAGTGATTATTAGCAGAGATGTAGAATTCAAGGAAGAAGAAGCATGGGATGGTAGCACCATCACAATTGGAGCACCAATTCCACAGGATGATGAAGTTTTTGAAGAACAAAATTTTCAAGGTGGACAATCTTCTCCAAAAGCAGGCATAAACACTCCAGTAGGAACACTTAGGAGGTTTGAACAAGGTAAATCATCTAGTCATGCATGTCACCCTACTCCAAATTCACAAGTAAGTGATGAATCAGATCTAACTCTTGCTACTTTAAGAGCAAGATTTAAAGGTAAGAAAATGAGAAATTTGAATGACATTTATAATCAAGAAAAAGAGAAACTAGATTTGGTTTCAAATTTTGCTCTTTTCACTCATGATCCTATGTATTATGAAGAAGCAGTTAATGAGGAACATTGGCTAAAAGTAATGGATGAAGAGTTGAATGCTATTGAAAAAAATCAAAGATGGGATCTAACTCTTTTACCTGAAGGTAAGGATTGTATTGGAGTCAAATGGGTTTATAAGACTAAATTTGATGCAGATGGAAATGTTGAAAAGCACAAGGCAAGGTTAGTAGCAAAAGGTTTTACACAAGAACATGGAGTTGACTATAATGAAACATTTGCACCAGTTGCTAGACTAGATACTATTAAAATGGTTTTAGCAATAGCTGCTCAAAGTAACTGGTATGTATATCAAATGGATGTAAAATCAGCTTTCTTGAATGGTTTTCTAGATAAAGAAGTATATGTGAAATAGCCCACAGGTTATGAAGTGGAAGGACATGAAGAAAAAGTTTACAGATTGAAAAAGGCTCTTTATGGTCTTAAGCAAGCACCAAGAGCATGGTATATTAGGATTGATTCTTATATGATAAACAATGGATTCAACAAAAGCAATAGTGAGCCTACTTTGTACACAAAAATCAACAAAAAAGGTCAAATTTTGATTGTGTGTTTATATGTTGATGATTTGATTTTTACTATAAATTTGTTTGTAGACACTTTTAAATCAGCAATGAAGAAAGAATTTGAAATGACAGATTTGGGATTAATGAAGTATTTTTTTGGAATAGAAATTATACAATCAGAGAAAGGTATTTTTATCTGTCAAACTAAATATGCAAAGGATGTGTTAAAGAGATTTAAGATGCTGAATTGTAAACCAGCACCTACACTAGTTGCTACAGGGACTAAACTTAGAAAATAAGACTAAGGGTCTAATGTTGATTCTATAACATTCAAATGGCTAGTTGGTAGTTTGATGTATCTTATAGCTACTAGACCAGATATCATGTATGGGGTTAGTTTAATCTCAAGATTTATGGAGTCACCGAAAAACTCACATTGGTAAGTTGGAAAAAGGATATTGAGATATGTGGCAAGAACTATAGAATATAGAATTTTATATTCCACAACTAACGATTTTAGTTTGATTGGTTTTACAGATAGTGATTTTTCAGGTAGCATTGATGATAGGAAGAGTACTTCTGGACATGCCTTTCTTTTAGGAACAAGTGTGGTCACATGGGCATCCAAAAAGCAACCTATAGTGACACTTTCATCAGCTGAAGCAAAGTATGTAGTAGCCACATCAATAGCATGTCAAGCAACATGGATGAAAATAATATTGAAAGATTTATTACATGCATAGGAGTCAACACCAATCTTTTGTGATAACAAATCAGCATTTGCATTATCAAAAAATCATGTGTTTCACAAGAGAAGCAAGAATATTGATACAAGATTTCACTTTATCAGAGAGTTAGTGAACAATGGAGAAATCCATCTGGACTTCTGCAAATTTGAAGATCAATTGGCAGACATATTTACAAAGGCATTACCAAAAGAGACCTTTGATTATTTGAGACAAAATTTAGGCATAGTAAATGCTAAAATTGTAAGTGGTAGAAATTAAGAGGGAGTGTTAGAAAGTCAAGTTAAACTGGAGTTTAATTTCTCCACTCCTCATGCATGCAATTAGTTAGCTATAGTTGAGCAATCAGTTAGTTTACATTCAGTTAGTTAACAAACAGTTAGTTAAACTGTTATAAAATTTGTTAGAGAGTAAGTTTGCATGGAAAGAGTAAAATTAGCCTTGAGTTTGTTTTTTCTAATTATTGTTTGTATTCAAATCTATTTAAAGACACCTTGGGCACACATTGTAAGCAAGAAAAATTGAAGATCAATAAAATCTTTTTCTTTCAAGAAATTGCTATAGCAATTGGGTTCAGTTCTTATTTATTTGTTTAAGTTCTTGTTTTGTATGCTCTCTTGATTCTGACAATATGAACTCATTATCTATGATAGAAAAATTAATAATTCATTTTACTTATTTAGTGGGACAACGAAGCCATACAATTTTAATATCTCAATGTGCATAGTCTAGAGATTGGGCATGTAATCATTTTCAGGTGATTTCAAATCAAATCAGTGTCTTTACGTGAATGCAGTGAGCATTATTTTTTGTCTCTTTTTTGTTGGTAGCACTGATATCATTTTTAAAAATTAATATGTTTTTGTATCATAAAATTTTGTACAAGGCCACAGTTTTTTATTTACTTTTGTATCAAATCCCTATTTTATGATTAAAATTTAGTTAAGGTTACCATCATATCAATCTAAAAAAATCCTTTGAATAACACAATGAATTAGTTGTATATTTTTATAGTACTATGTTGTTTGATGGAATTAAATCATTCGCTTTTTGAAAATAAAGCTTTATGAATAGTTTATGGATCTTCTTAAGTTTTATGGCTCTTGTTAAGGTTTATGTTAACATAGGTTATTAGTTTGAAATGTTGTGTTGTTTTTTATTTGTCATAATTTTGATGGTAATATTGATATCATTTTTTATTAATCAATATATTTCTTCGTATCATTAAATTTTATGTAGGAATACAAGGTTAGGATTTTATTCTTTTCAAAGCCTTTTTTTTTACGGTTAGAAGGTAGTCATGATTAGTTGTTCTTTGAATTATATAAATAATTAATCATAGTATTTTAATAGTGCTATGTTTTTTGATGGTATAGAATCATTAAATTCTTGTAAATAGAGCTTTGTGAATGGTTTACTACTCCTCTTAGAATTATCTAAAAATAGGTTATGGATTTAAAATATTATGTGGTTTTGATAACTAGATATGTAAAAACCAAAAAATGAGAGTACAATTTTTTATAGCAAAGCTAAGTTTGAATCATTTTCTGCATGAATGAAGTGATTTTTTTATTTTTTTATTTTTTTGTCTTTATTTTTTTTAATGAAAATGATGCCCATTTTTTCAATCAATAACTTCTTCTCTTAGACTTATGTACATGTTTGCATGGTCATATTCATAGGCTACAAAATAGGCATGTGTTCATTTTTATTTGAGCTAACATATTATCAATGTCTCACTTAAAAATTTGGAACATTTTCTTTTTACTAATATTGTTGGTGACATTGAGATATATATATTTTAATGAATACTAAAGTCAAGATTTTATTCTTCTTTAAAACTTGTTTTGTTATCATTTGAAGGAAATATATACTTTGTGAATAACATAAAGAACTAATTATACCTTTTTTTTTTTTATAATATTATATTGTTTGATAATATACAATTATTAATTTTTTAATAAATAAAAATATTTGAATAATTTATGACTTTCTTTTAATTTTATATAAAAATATATTATAAATTTCAAACATTATATTATTTTGATAAATCAAATAATAAAATAATTAAAAAAAAAAACAAAAAACAAAAAAAAAAAAAAACAAAAACAAATGAAATAAAGTTAGATTTTTAATAGTGGCAAAAATTTTCATTTACTTAACGTACTTTTTAAAAATTCATAACAAATGAAAAAATAAATTATTTATTAATATATCCTTAATTTTAATTTACATCCTCCCTTAATAAATTTACACACGTGGATGACAAATATGAACTTTTCTCAAAATCATGATTTTCGGGCCGAGTAAATAATAGATTCCTTTAAATATCCACATTAACATCATTTTATCTTTCATTCCTTAGTTTTAGAAAAAGAAACGCGAAGGTCCAAATCGTGGGTTATAAATTATGTAGGATCCGGTGCTTAAAAAATATTTTTTATTTGAACACTTTATATCATGCGGAAACTCACTTATAATGTGTGCAACCATCTTAGCCATTGATCTTGCCTAGCAAACTGATGTTCAAGATTTGAACCCGCGATCAAAGCTGTATTAACCCTTCATATGCTAAAATCTACCCTCGGCACTAATCTTATCCAGTTTGTCGAAAGTTGATCCATGGTGAGGATTAAATAATGCATTTAAAATTTAAACTGCCCTTTCTCCTCCCTTATTTTTTTGCCTTTGTAATTGTGGGGCTGCAAAAAAAAATAAGAAGGGAATATATCTATATATATCTTTATATGCACCTTTTACTTAATACGTAATGATCTTTAGTGATACTTCTTCTGTATATACGATTTAGAATTTCGGTTCAATATGTTGTACAAGATTTTTGGTAAGTAGAATTCGCTAGAGTATTTCATGTACCGCTGGGCTTGACCAAATGTATTAATCCTATAATCATTACTTTAAAATTTTAATTAATCTTCAACTTCAAACTTTCAAACTCCCTGTTATTTTCAGTGTCTACGAGTGGATGGATAGATATAATGCTTATGTTAAGTTTTTAATAATAATTATTAGATAGATATAGGAGAAAGGTCTGAATAGTTGTGAATGTTCTAATTATTGAGCATGATTTTTGTTAATATGTGTTTTATCTATGAAACATATTAGTGTCTATAAATATTCAAATGTATCAGAAGTTAAACATATAGTATTTAATATTTGTTCAACATTTATTCTATAAAATTAAAAGTAATCATTTACATCTTAACAAGTACAATTTAAATATTGATACTTTAATGCATAACTATCGATACTTTAAAAATTAATTTTTAATCTTACGTTTAAAAAATGTATTTTATTATCTGATATGATAAAATTGATTATATCATAAAACGTATAATGTGTTAAACCTTAAAACATTAATTATAAATAATTAAAATAACATATTAAAATAAGTAAAAATTTAAAAATCTAATATGATATTATAGCACCTTAATTCTCTCTCCAAAGTTAGGGTGCAGGACCATTCCCCTAAATAAGTTTGTGCCATACGCTGAGAAAATAGTTTATTTTTCCTTGGAAGATGTGTCAGACAATGCCTTATAGTTGACACTTGTCATTTAATCAATGATTAAAGCTATGCAAGATTTATATTAGTCATTCTCCGTTCTTCCTCTTTGTTCTCTCTCTAGCCAATCTAATTCCTCCAAAATTCAGTTTTATATTCCAAGGACCACGTACAAGCTGTTCTAGGAGGCATATCAGTTGTTTCTGATTTTCTGACATGTTTGAGGGCGTTTCAGTCTGTATATGGCGTATTCGGTAGTCTCATGGGCTGTAGGGAGGCATTCCGCTGAATCTTGGCTGCTTTCTGACATCTCGGACATGTCATAAGGTGTTTTGGACTGCATACCTGCCTGTTCTGATTAAGTGGGAGGCGTATTAAAGTGTTTTTGTGGACCTGCGTGGCATTACTTATGCTGTTGCAAGGCACAAACCTATGTGGAGGTGTCATGGCAACATTTATCTCTCTAACCTGCATAGAGCTCTTCAGCAAATCTGCTTGGTTGTTTTAAATCTTCTTTGGTTGCGTGGAGTCATCTTAATCTGCACTGAGTTCTATTCACAACCAGCTACGTGGCAGCATATGGGATGAATTATTTTTTGAGGCGTTTATGACGTTTGGTTACTGTATTTTATTCTTTTGAGAGGAATATTAGCTATCGTGGGATGTGTGGCTGAAAATAAGGAGTACGTTCAAGATTTATATCCTTCATCTTGACGTGACATCATACCATAAGGCCCCAAAAGGTGTTGGGATAAGCTCAATGTTTTTGCATATTTTTATTATTGGAATGTTTCATGTTATTTCGTCAATGGAATGTTTCATGTTATTTTGTCAATTTATTTTTAAATTCAAGTATAAGTTGAGAAGATGGTGTTGGACCTTTGCTACTTGTAGGAGCTTCTCGATTATTAGAGGAGTGCCTCTTGTACTATGAATTAAATTCCTCGTATAATTTTCCTTCATATCTCAGATAAATCTATAATTTTTAAATTTTATGCTTTATTCTTCAAATAAAAGCATAAAAATGAGTGTTCAATATAAGAATATTGTGAATATTTTTGTTTTGACTTATCAAAGTAAAATAAACCAAAGTAAAAACCAAATCAATTTATTTTTTCTAAATTCAAAAAAAATCTGAAAACAAATCAAATTTTGTACACAAAAGTTAAAAACACACTGTATGGTATCAATAGTGCTTATGGTTCATATCCATCATTTTAAAGTTGTCACGATTTAAACTATTACGATTATAGTCTAACATAGTTGGAACAATGACATTAGTAGATTGTTCCTATAATGAAAAACTCATTTTCCTATTCCCTCACTTACCCATTTGTGACTATTACTAGACATAAATTCTGACAATGAGCAAGAACAATCCTTATTTATATATAGGATTATCACACCAACATAAAGTGACTTGTCTATAAACAGGTGTCATAGATAGAGAAAATGTTTTTCATGTACTGCCAAGGTGCCATGTACCATTTTTATCTCACGTGTTTTGATGTCTCTTTCATGTATCGCCATGTACTAGAATGGATGAGCTTCTTCCATATACTGATGGGTATATAAAAAACTTGATCATATAGAGAGGTTTGGTATATCAATCAAGCAATATTTATAACAGGAGACCTTTTTGGAGTGATAAGGAACCTTTCCATCTCTTGATATAACAAACCTGCATTTTATTAAAATAATTGTTGGCGCAACCCTAACCAAGAAGGAAACCTAGCTAGAATGGTCTAGAAAGGTGCATAACACACTAATCTTTAATAAATTGTGGTTCAACATCTATGATGGCAATGATCAACTTACCAAGTAAAAGGATGCAAAGGATATTCCATCATACACATACAAAAAATCTAAACCATTGGAATTGATGAAGTCCTCAATTATTGTAGAGTTTTTTCATCACATTTAAGGGTGCAACACTCTTTTGGAAGATTTCACAAATTAAAGGAATTGTATGAATTCCACTCAAAATTGAAGTTCATATAGTTATAGTTGAAACTTTTCATTTTAGATTTTAAAAATGGGGATGTCATGAGTTTGGCTTCTAAATCTATCCAATGAAACATGATGTTAATGTCATTGGAATAAAAAAATTATATCTATATGACCACATTCATAAACGATCTTCTTGCTACATACTCAACCCACCTTAAGTCAATGCAAACAAATAATTTCTTGAGGACTCACATTTTTTCAATTGGTTGAAAAGATGATTGAAAGACAAAAATACTTTTAAAGAAATATATAGTCCACTAGAGAAAACATTTGTTACACAAAGAAAAAAGGAAAATTTTTCCAAGAATATAGGAAATGAAAAGGGAAAAGGGAAGAATAATGGGTGCAATATAAAATCAGTAAAAAATAATCAAGAAAATTCAAATGAATAATACCACTTGAATTACAAACACTATGATAGAAAAGGGATCTATGAGACCCATGTATGTAGGATACCATGGGATAAAATTGAAGCCTATAGAAAATTCAAAGTTTAAAAGGAGAAGAAACAAATTTAGAATATAATTCATCTTGGTTCTCTTGTAATTGCATGTTTTTCATCTCTAATGAAGTGAATAATGCCTCAGAGAGTTCAACTTGGGAATTATTTAGCGCATGAATTTTCAAAGGGAATTATTTGAAGAGTTTCATGAGGAAAGCTATGATCTAGTGTACTTGGTAGATTAAAAAATTCTATGACTTAAGGCAAGGGTGCAATCTCGTTCAAGTCACCATGACATCTAGATTTCATTCTCCTTAATTAATTTAAAGTCTGATCTAGGGCTCAAGAGGAGACCTGGTGGACAACCTACTTAACATGGGTTAAACAGATTATGTGAAAAAATAATTTACTGAATGATAGAGAATATGAAATGCAATGCGGCAATAAAAATGACATGAGAGAAAAAGTGATAATAGACTTATAACAATAATAACAATATTATATGATGCTAAATTATGTATGATTTGAAAGATTAGATGTGTTTCCACAAGAATTCCTAACTCTATTATGCTATGTAGTTTGGCACTATGTATTGATAACCTATAAATAACAAAAGTGTAGATTATTATACAACCATAGAATTTGAAGCATCGTTTATACCACTACAATTGTTGGTAACAACCTCTTCATTACTGCAAAGTGTGGTCATGTCATTGTTTACAATTCTTTCACTACCATAACTGTGTTGTAACATACTAACATATTTAGAAAGGATCCTTTTACATGTGGGTACAAGACCCATTGACACAAAAACTAACATAAGGACAAGAATTGATGTGTAACTACAGTAATATGTGGTATGACTGAGTGGCCCAGATCCTCTTAGATTAGTCACCCCTTATTGAAGATATATGATTCACAATTCATATAGTAATGGAAGAAAATGTGGGAACATATTGGCATTCTACACTTCTATAAACAAATTTCCTTTGGAATACATGTGACATGCTTTGACAACCTAGAAGAGAGGGATCTCTTGTCAACATGTCAGTCTGACCTGCATGTCAATAACTAGATCTAATTTTTCTAAAACACTCTAATCTATATTGATATCTACATGGTGGAGAGTTTACAAAATATATAGAGTATCCAACAAGGGTGAAAAGTAATTCAATGAGAGTTTTATGCTAAATAATGGATATAACCCAAGATAGGTCAAAATATAAATCTTGAAAGTGTTTGTCTCTTACTTTATTAGTGATGTTGTAGGGCCCATACCCAGGTATATAGATATTGAAGTAAGGTCATTTCACTATTTCATTTTATAGGTGTAGCTAAAGTCAATCACCAACCTAAAAAATGTGAGGTGTTTGATGTTTGTCATGGTGTTTCTTGCACTTTGCATTTGCCTATTGCATAATGGTTTGTACTTGTTTCTAAAGATATTGAATGTGCTCAATGAATTGAATAACTATATGTAATTACATTTAAGTGGAATGAGTTACTACTATTTTTGGTGGAATAGGGTAAGCTACGTCAATGGGTGCCAAGGTTTGGAAACCCAACAACCCTAAAAAATTGTTGTGTAGTGGAGTTTTGCATAGCTCTTTTGTCTAGCTATGTTGAATGAAATGTATAATTTCATATCAAGTGTGATGCTTCTTTTAATTTTACACTCTTAAAAGATGCACTATCATCTTATTGACCACTTCCATCTATCCATCTATTTAAGGATGGAAAGCAGTGGATTTGTTCAACTTTATGTCTAACATAGACCAAAATGCTTTATAGAAATGGCTAAAAATCTAATGTTTCTATCAAAAAAAATAGTTTATAGGATTCCAAACTAGATCTAGACATATTAAAAATTCAATTAAGTTATTTCTAGAGTTGATCTAGCTTTCTTATAAGGTATGAAAATTCCCATCTTTGAGAATATATCAAATACTACATCTACACAATAATTACCATTCTTGGTATTAGGACAACTTGAGACAAAGTCCATGGGAATATATTCCCATAGTCTTGTTGGAACCAATAGAGGTGTGTAGAGACCTTGCTTCTTTTTTATTGACTTGGTTGTGGCACATGTGGTGCATGATTTGATGTATTTAGAGACATCAAACCTGATATGTGGCTAGTATAAATACTTTTTCAATACTAAAAGAGTATTTTTAATCTAAAAATTTCTCACAACCTTGCTTAAATGAGCCTCCCATAATATTTTTTTCTCTCTAGCTCATGAAAAACACAAAAGTGCCCAAGATGTTTGAGAGGGTCATCCTTCAAGAATAAATATAGAACTAAATTCACATATAGAAAATAGTGATAGATGAATATAAAATACATGTCAGAGTGATACAATTTTGACCATGCATCAAATTCATGTCCATATTCATCAAGTTCATAAAGGAGAGTTTGAATCGAATGATGGTTCAGGGAATATTCAAATGGGTTTGTACTTTCCTTATTATGCTTGATATTCATATGGAATTGTTGAAGATAAGAAGATCATTTTTTATGCTGCTATTTTTTTAACTTTCATTGAGTCTTCAATAACTAAAAAAAATTTGATTAGTGTTGATAAAAATCTTTTTGCCTGAGATATAATCCTTCCAATACTTATATGCCTAATTAATAGCATGAATCTCATGATCATATATTGGGTATTTCTTTACTGATGCGATCAAATTTTCACTATGGTAAGCAATTGAATGACCATATTGATTGAGTACTAATCTAAGTGAAAAGTAAGAGGCATATGTTTCAAAGCTTAAATGGATTTTGAAGGTATAATAAAGCAAGTACTAGTGTGAAATTGTGTTTGTGTTTTAATTCTTTTAATGGTTTTTATTGTGTGGAAGTCTGGTTAAATTTTGATTTGGAGCCACCTTGGGTAACTTAGTTTAGGGAACAATTCAATGAGAGAAACCAAGTAAAAATCTCCAGTATAAATTTTCCAATACTAGAAAGTTATGATAGTCTATGAGATTATTTAGTTGTGGCCAATCATGAGTGACTTAAATCTTTTAGAGGTCCACATGTACTCCCTGTGCATCCATAATGTATCCTAGATAATAAATTTTTGGCATGGTGAACATAATTTTTCCCATCTTGGTATATAATTTATGTTTATTAAAAGTTTATATCAATTTACTTATATGACATAGATATTCATCCAATGTTATATTTAAGATCAATATGTCATCAAGGTATACTACAATAAATGAAGTTATGAATGGTTGTAGGATATCTTTTATCATTTTCATGAATGTGTATAGGGCATTGGTCATGTTGAAGGGAACGACTAACCATTTTAATAAACCTTCTTTGGCCTTGAATATTTAATTCCAAATAGGTGTAGGATAAACAATAAATTTATGATATTCATACTTTAGTTCAATCTTAGTGATATTTTTCACCACAATGCTAATTCAAAATACCTCAATCCATGGAAGGAGAAATTATTTTTTCACTATGATATTGTTTAGTGTTTGTTAGTCAATGTAGAGTCTCCATTTGGCATCCTTATTTTCCACAAGCATTATTTTTTGGTCTAAAGGTGATGAGTTGGGCCTAATATATCCTTTTTCCAAGAGTTTATGGATCTGTTGCTTGATCGCTTAATTTTCCAAAAATGATCTACGATATAATGAAACATTGTGAAGAGGTAGCTTATGAATTTGATAGATAGTATAATTTACTTCATAGTGTGTAGGCACTTCTTTCTGGTAGTTAGAACACATCCTTGTATTCTTATAACTTGAGTTATAATTCATCTTTTTGAGTTAATGTTGGTGTAACTGTAGTAACTATAGATACTACAATGACTTTCTTACATTCATACCTCACCATAAAGAGCATAAAATTATTACTTGATGTGACTATATTTTTATACTACTTAGCATTGATAAGTGATAACTTTGGAATGAATTTTTGGTATGTAATATCTTAAATGAAAAAATATATGACAAAATTTATAGGATTTGCTTCACAAACTATATGCTGATAAAAATGATATGGTTGACCTAATAGAATATCACATACCTCTAGTGGATTGATGTCAAAAAATACTATATTTTGAAAAGTCTTCATGTTGTGCACTAATTGACACTATTGAGTGACATGTTTCTCAATACAAACACTAAACGATCCTATGGAGTATGATTGTGGGTGAGGCATCAATGGAAAGTTCAAAATGTGAACTACTTCAAGAGAAATTTAGGTTCTTATGACTTCCACCATCAAAAATGAAGTGCACTAGCTAGGAATTGATTTATATTTGAGAATAGAATAATATTTTTGGTTCCTTTTTTTTCTATAGGTAATAGATATGTTGGTAGTACCAACCATGGCACTGGGCTCATATTTTATGAATTGTTTATCATTGTCTAATGTTCTAGTGAAAGTAACAATAGCCTCAAGATGTGTAAATAAAGATAACCTATAGAGTGACATTCCTAATTAGAATGAATGCTAGAATTATGAATTAAACACTACAATCCAATTTTGGACTATTTGTTCTCATCATTTGATGGTTGATACTTCTTCTTTGGTTATTTCTTTGGGCTATTCCTTGACTTAGAATTTTACTTAGAATATTTATACTATTATTTCATAGTTTGAGACTTCAAATATTTTGTCTTAGTAATGTCCTTAGCCTTTGTTTCAAAATTTCAATCTTATCTACAAGCTTCCCCAATGGTGTAAATAGTCAAGTAATATATCTGACTAGATGTACAGGCTTAAGCTTGATCTATACTTTAGCACAAGATTATGCTCTAAATCCTTGATCCCAAGTTTGGACACTAGGGTATGGAAACTATATATGTATTTCTCCACAAACTCCTCTTCCCCTTAGTGTAAATGAGATAAACTAATGTATTTATCATCATATTTACAAATAATATAATAGGTTGTTTTGAGTGATTATATGAAAAAATTCCATGTGTTTAAACTTAGGTCATTTTCATGTGCAGTGCAATAAATTTTCCACCATTTCTTAATTGATAAACAAACTTTGAGAAGATAAAAATTTAATTTTATCTTTATCTAAGACATGATTTATCATTTAGTATGAATAAATCTCATTAATCCAATTATCTAGTGCATCTACATCTATTTTACCTTCAAACATATAAATCTATAAATTGACTTGTACCTTATATGGTGTTTATGCAAAATGTCGATGACAATTAGATGCTTTCTTAAAATTTTGATACTTTCTTGAAGGAGATAAAAGTGATAAATGATATTTTGTCATTCCCATGCATGACATCCTTCCAAATATTCCATTTGTCTCTACAAAGTATCCTCTATCATTTTTTGGAACATCTCTATAGTTAGCATCATTGTGGTTTTGTCACCCATATGAGAATGTGAAGGAAGGTATGGAAAAGGGTCATGATTATTGAGCCCTAACCTCCTATAATTTTTATGTGTGGTAACACAAATAATGATGAAAATTAAGAAACACATTGATACCATTCACAAAGTATATGAAGTGTGCATGCTCTAATACCACTAATTTGGGGCCCAAAAGGAGACCAGGTGGACAACCTATTAACATGGGTTAAATAGATTATGTGTGGAAATGATATATTGAATGATAGAGAATATGAAATTCAATGAAGTAAAAAAAAAATGCAAGAACATAGTAATAATAGAATTATAACTGTAATATAAATATTATATCATGCTAAATCATGTACAATATGAGAGATTAGATGCATTGTCATAGGGATTCCTAACTCTATTTTTATATGTAGTATTACAATGTGTATTAATAGCCTACAAATAATATAAGTATGCATTATTATACAACCAAAGAAGATGAAGCATCAGTTTCACCATTACAACTATTGATAACAAACTCTTCATAATTGCAAAGTGTGATGATGTCATACAATATCATTATTGATGGGTTGTTGGTAATTATTATGACACTATGAAAATTCTATACTAATGTACTAAAAAAATTGTAAGTAATCCTTTTGCACATGGGAATGGTACCCATTGGCATGATGACTAACATAAGTTCAAGTATAGATGTAAAAATGTGGCAATATGAGGTATGACTAAATGGCCCAGATCACCTTAAATCACATTTTTCAATTGAAAATAATTTTTTCATCTGTTTTAGAAATCCACAAAAATTCCACTTCATGTTGTTGATGATGCATAGGTGAAATTCACAAAAAATTGTGATAACAAGGTCATTCTAACTGGATATGAGGAATGTAAATTATCTAATCTTAGGGGTGAGCATTTAGTGCCAATAATTTTTTTCATATTTTAGAAGAAGGAGTTTAATTTATTCTTCTTTGACATGTTATATTTAGACACACACTATGACAACATCCTCACCATGTAAAAAATTATGTTGTGAGCTTGTTGACTTTGCCCAAAAACATTGAAAATTGTGAATCCTGCATACTAATGAAATAGAATAGACAACCATTTAGAATGGAAAGTATAAATGAAGTTGTAGCTAGTTCAATTTGATATGTGTTCTCTCTCAATCCTCTCCATTGGTGGTCATATATACTTCTCATTATTCATTGATCACTTTGATAGCATGACATGGATATGTTTCTTTAAGAAAAAATTATAGGCCTTCAAAAAAATTCAAATGTTTTGAACCATGGTTGAAAATTAAGCCCAATATGAAAGTGGTACACTCAGGACTAATATTGGTGGTGAGTTCACTTCATAGGTGTTTGAAACCTATCTCATTAATGATAGAATCAATCATCATCTCAAAATCCCTTACACTCCACAACATAATAGATTAGTTGAGAGAATGAACTAAACTCTCATGAATATCATTTATAAAATGTTGTTATTTAAAGGGGTAAATATACACTTCTAGGTATAAATATCTCAAACATAAGTATACCTCCATAACATGTCACCACCAACATCCCTATAGATGAATACTCCTAATGAAGTCTATTGTGGTTATCTCTTTTTAGTTTGACGTCTTAAAATTTTTAGATCCACATTCTAGGCATATATTCCAAAGGAAAAGATAAATAATCTATAACATAGCAGTTGTAAATGCATGTTTCTGGGATACTCTAAGTCTTCAAAATCATAAAGTTTGTTTGATGTAACATGAATAAATATGTCATCATAAGGGATGTTGTATTTTGTGAAAATGGAAAGGACAACTCAAGCATCAATAAAAAATTGAATTGACTAGAAAATTATGGTAAATTTTATGTTTTCAAGGAGGTTGATATGGAGGTTCCAAACAATGAAGTGGGAATTATAATTTAGAAACACTTGAATCTCTATTGACTCTTGTGATTGAAAACAAAACCCCCCTTGAAAAAGCCAATGAAACTTCATCTAAGGAGGATTCGATGGTAGAAAATGAAGGAACTTAAAATTCATAAATTGACACATGTGTGATTCAACAAGCTACATAGAAAAAGATTTTAAAATGTGATAAACAAACATTGAAATATGTTAGATGTAATGATGTTGGGAAAAGAGGGACAAGAAGTGCACACATATCCAAAAAACAATTACATGAGTTCCTTGATGAAATTTAAGATAACGTGGAAAAACATACCTTGTAAGACCTTCCTAAAGAAGAAGTAAATATTAAATTTGACTCTAAACCCACTTATTTCAAACATGATGAAAATATTGAGGCATGGAAAAATGCTATGGGAAGTGAGTATGGTGTGTTGGTGAAGAATGAAACTTGTAAATTTTTCAATCCTCTAATCACATATAAACTAATTGAATACAGGTGGTTCTTTTACAAAGCTATAAGTAAAATTGACTCAATTGACAAGAACAAATCATAAGTTAAAACTTGGCACCTACAACAAAATGAACTACCATTTAAGCCATGTTGGCTCTAGCAACTCAAAATGGATGGAAAGTTCACCAAATGGATATCAAAACTGCATTTCTAAATTGTGATCTCAAGGAGACAGTGTACATCACCCAACCCAAATTTGTGATAAACAATCAGGAGAAAAAAGTGTTCAAATTAGAAAAAAATTGTTCAAACTAGAATATATATATATATATATATATATATATATATATATATATATATATATATATATATATATATATATATGGCTTGAAACAAGCCCCATGAATGTGGTATGAAACACTCATTGATCACTTTCTAAACATGAACATCAAATGTTTTGAGTTTGAATATCCAACTTTTTTTGTCAAATAATTAGCAAAAAAGTTGTATTTCAAGTGGTGTATGTTGATGATCTGCTAATAATAGAATTAATTAAAATATATACTATAAAATTCAAATCAAAGGGTGTGAAAGCCTTTGAAATGATAAATCTCTGTTATCCTCATTACTATTTAGATATTGAATTATTTCAAAAACCAAAATATACAATCATCACCCAATAGAAGTACATTGGTGAAATTCTGAGCAAGTTTGAAATAATAGATTGTAAGCCTCCCACTATGCCCATGGAACAAAATTTGAAATTGATATCATAAAATATCATACATTTAATATATGCTACTAAATTTAGATAGCTCATTGGAACCCTGACTTATGTGACCACAACTAGACCATTTATTTCTTTCATTGTTGGTGTTATTTCTCAATTCATGCAAAAACTTAGATAAAGTCATAGGGTAGGATCAAAAAGAGTTCTTAGATATATTAACATAAAATAAAATTTTGTGTTCAAATACTTTATGGATGGAACCTAAAACTGATTGAATACTGAGATTTTTACTATGTTAGTGATTCTGAAGATGGATAATCCACTTCAGGTTTCTTAATGAATCTTGGAACATCAGTTGTCAGTGGAAATTCAAAAAAGTTCTTTGAAATTTGTAGGAACAACAAATTTCATCAACACCTCTCATAGTTGACAATACATTTCTAATTCAAATAGAAAACATTATTATAGTTTTAAATAAAATGTTTTATAAGAAACTATTTGGGTGAGTTCTTATCAAAGATAACATCATATCAAGATAAGATCTTTCATTTGATTAACACAAATAATTGATTATTTTCATTTTTTTATAATATTATATTATTTGATATCATGGAATCAATAACTTCTTTTAAATATAACTTAATTAATACAATTCTAATATTTTATATTAAGGAGTCGTCTGGTTTAAACTTGTAAATAATTAAACTTCTTAATTTTACTAAGTGAGGCTTTAATTTTACTAAGTGAAGTTTGCAACGATTGATGCTATTAATCTCCCTCCCTAGAAAATATATTTTAATACATTGTATTCTTGTCTGTATGGAGTAACTTTCCTTTATTTAGAATATTCCTACTACTATTTTTTGGGAGTAACTTTCGTTTATTTAGAGTATTCTATTTTCTGGGTTATCAATATATTTAAAGTTTTCATATATGTATGTTGGTTGTTCTCGTTCTATACTTCAAAAAGTTTCGATTGCCATAACGACTTGTGAGTTCATACTTATTTCAGTATGTCATTTTCTTCATTTGAGCGTCTATATTCTCTTTGGAATCTTGGAAGCCTTTGGACCCTAAGGACTGCATTTTGTTTCTACTCGTCCCCATCACCATAGAACGATTGAAGAAATATATTGTTGTTGGTCTGCGGTCACTTGTTTCTTTCCCTTTTAAATTTGTTAGGAAAACTCACTAAAACTTTATCATTCCCCTGTTAAGTTGTGCAGAATCCTCTTTCAACCTCGGGTGTGGTCTATGTGTAGATTTTAATCTGAGCCAACGTATTGTATTAGAAACCTTCTATTTGATTAGTTTAAGATTGAGTAGAATCCGAAGGTGAGCCAATCTCAACAGGGAGTTTCTATGCAATTCGATATAAATCGTCGAGAATTAAACTCGGTATAGCAAACCCGTATGTAAGTCATATTCTTAATAAGAATAACTAATTAGTTTTGGATAGTGATATTTGTAGTTTCATGCGGTAAAAACATTCAAAAATATTTTTGCCTTGTGTTTATTATATTCATAAGTGTTTTTACAATGGCATAAGTGCATTAATATTTAATTATTTTAGAATCGATATATAAAAAATTTACATCTATTTTTAATTTATTAATTTATTGACTTATAATTATTTAAAAATATGACAATAGTTTTATTCACAAAATTTTTTAAAAAAAAAAATCACTATATATTTACCATCTCGAAATATATGATAGGTGAATTATATTTATTATGTGATAATTTTATTTACTTTAAAATTAAAAAAAATATTTACTCATTTATTTATCACGTTAATAATATATGACTTATATTTGTTATTGTGGTAATTTTATTTATTTTGAAATAAAAGAATTCATGTATTTATTTTATATTTGTTATTGTGATAATTTTATTTATTTTAAAATAAAAGAATTTATTTATTTATTTACTTACCATGTTATAATAAATGATAGGTGAATTATAATTATTATTATGGTAATTTTATTTACTTTAAAATAAAAGAATTTATTTATTTATTTTATATTTATTATTGTGAAAAAAATTTAAAAAATATATATTTATTTAAATCTATAATTATTTAATTCATGTAAAACTAACATCATAAAAATAAATAAAACAACTCACATGATGGATTTTATATATATATATATATATATATATATATATATATATATATATATATATATATATAATATCTATATCTAAATTATAAAAATCACAAATTAAATCAAAGAAATAGCAAGAAAATAAAGTGAAAAATAAAAAATTGATACAAGAAATGACATAAAACAACAATACACAAAATATGTTTTATATTTATCTTATCAATTTAAGTATGTTTTTTTTTATATTTATCTTATATTTCTTAAGTATGTATTTTTTTTCCATTTCCAATTTTCAAATTTACTTGTTATTGTGATTCATTAAAATATATAATATTGGGTTTTTCTTTTTAATGTTTATATTTTATATTGGTTTTTACAAGCTTAATCAAGAAGAATTTTATATATATATATATATATATATATATATATATATATATATATATATATATATATATATATATATATATATATATATAATTCTTCTTGATTAAGCTTGTAAAAACCAACTCACATGATGGTTATTATATATATATATATATATATATATATATATATATATATATATAATAAAAATCTAAATTATTAAAATCACAAATTAAATCAAAGAAATACCAAGAAAATAAAGTGAAAAAATAATTTGATACAAGAAATGACATAAAACAACAACAATTATATATATATATATATATATATATATATATATATATACGGATTTTAGAATGTGTTATTTTTTTAAGGAATGTTAAATGTTTATAAAATTTTCTAATAAATTCAAGTAGTATATAGATTTTAGAATGTGTTATATTTTTTTAAGAATGTTAAATGTATATGGATTTTAGAATGTGTTATATTCTTTTTTAGGAATGTTAAATGTTTATAAAAATTTCTAATAAATTCAAGTAGTATATGGATTTTAGAATGTGTTATATTTTTTTTAGGGATGTAACTTTTATGTTTATAAGATTTTATGACGAAGCCATAGATCAATCAAATAAACTAATATTATTATATTTTACAATTGTCTCTTTTAATTTTTTCATATAATTTAAAATCAAATATTTATTTTTAATGTTTGGAAAATATTTAAATTGATCAAACATAGTATCTTTTCTTTTATATATATATATATATATATATATATATATATATATATATATATATAAAAGAAAGCAATTACATTAAAAGTTATTTGGAAACAAAATGTGCATGTCAAAGGAATTCGGAATCAAGCCGCTTTGTTTTAGAATACTTTATTCCTTGAAGAACTATCAATCAAGTTTTTATAATCTCTAGTTCGTATTTTTCCTCCTACTTTTGAAAATTTATAAAAATAATTAATTCTCTCTATTGACATTTACATTTCCCCTCCTTTATAGTTTCTAATTCTAACAATTATTGGATAATTATTTTTGATATTATATATAATTGAAGACCTTAAAAAATATGAAGAAAGGTCATTTTTTTCCTTAATGTAATTCAAGCCCAAAAATGTATTATTTTCATTCTAATTTTTCAGATATAATTGTCCAATTATGAAAAAGGGAAGCAATGCATATTCTCTATGATCACAAAGAAGTTTTAGAAAATTGGTTTAGGTTTTCATATCATTCGATCTAATCAATATAATCATACAAAACATTTTATCCTGATTGAAACTTCTTATAACTCTATTTATAACTATGCTCTTGGGTCCTAATCTACGTGTAACTTGATGATTTGGATAAGGTCCTTAGATTACACTAGTTTCTATAGTTCTCTTTGTCTTATCAAAAAATATTTATATATATAGTTAGACTTCAACTATTGTCTCCAAATTTTATGATATTAAAAATAAAAATATAAGTCATTATTTCTTGTTTATTTATTTAAATTTTAGAAAATTAATTGTATATGATTTACTATTTACATTTAATATATGTATAATTAAATGATTATGAATATTTGTATTATATTTTAATGAACATGCACTCTTTTACACCCATTTGAATTTGATATTTTTTTATACTACATTTTTATGAATACTCCTTACTCTTCTAGGGTTAAATTTTTCCTTATATTATAATATATCTAACTTTTTGCAGGGTTTCTTGATGTGTTATTGTATATAAGGTTATATCTTGATTTAGATAGTGTCAAATCTGAGTCTATTTGATTATTTTAGGGGTTATTATAAATTTTATGGTTTAATTTTTCATTATTCTAATCCTTAAGTCATTATAAAAAATTTAAAATATTGTTTCTAGACCTTAGTATACTTGACAAAATTATTCTTTCTTTTGTTCTTTTTCTTATGGATTTATTAAAGTCATATGCCTCAAACCATAGCCATTGATTATAGAAATTATTATAAAAATAAAATGTTTTGGTATTGAATACACCTCTTTTAAAACATAGGGTTATGATTTTGCTCAATAGAAATTTTAGATGTGATTCATTTATGTCATGGTTTAATGTGTGTATATCTATGGTATAGTTTTAGAATGCATAGATATTTTTTTTATCATGTTGCTATTATTGAAATAAAATCTAATATTCATGTTCAAAGATATGATTTCGATTTAAAATTATAAAATGTTATAATATATTACAAGACTTATTAGGGTTTAATGCAATTTTGATAGGGTTTCATATTTATGTGTTTCTCCCTTTTCCAATGATAAATGACCTTGAGTGCCTTATATATAAAACATGTTATGTTCTAATATATATGCGTTACAATTCATGATTTCTCATTCTAAGGTGAAAAACACTATGCAAAGGAAGGCCATTACAATAAATCTAATCGTTCTTCATAAGCTTCCTCAATTTTAAGGTGGGAATGATACAAATATCCTTCCAAATCTCCTTAAAACTCTTAATAATTGGTTATGATTTCTATAATAAATTACACTACTATGGATGAGTTCCAAAACATTCAAGCCATAGGGGACAAAACATTGTTATGTAATAATTAAACCATCTCACTTTTTTGGTATTGTTATTTGATGATGATGATGATGATGATGATGATGATGATGATGATGATGATGATGATGATGATGATGATGATGATGATGATGATGATGATGATGATGATGATGATGATGATGATGATGATGATGATGATGATGATGATGATGATGATGATGATGATGATGATGATGAAAATGAAATAGTGATTATTAAAGAAGTATTTATTGATAATGATTCCAAATTAAACATTTAAATTAATTTAATTATTTTATAGTTAAATGAAATAAAATATTTTAGATAATTTCCATTAATTATATCACTTTAACTATAAATTTTATTTTTAAACTATCAAATTATATTAATTAAAGTTACAAAATTTTACTTGTAAAACCATGGATTTATGACATAAAATTTATTCCATCCATTTCACATTGATATTTGCTTTTATAAATGAAAGAATTATTTATAAAAAATTTATATATTTATAATTTTAATTTTGAAGGATAATTTAAACATTAAGTTAATATATTTGCTCACTTAAATACGAGATGATTTGAGCTTCGAAATAATATGATTTTAATTGTGTAAAGTCAACAATTTATTCCAATGTAACGAGTGGAAGGATTTAACTTTGGTAAATCTAGTAGTGCTAATGAAGAGAATTATTATCAAGTTGTTTTTTACACATGGATTTATTTAAATTTGTCGTGCTTTTTATTATTTAGATAAATGTGTGAATGGAGCTAGGTTAGAATCATTTAAAAGTAGTATTTAATTATATTGATGCTAGTTTAGTGGCCATGTTGAATGTGAGGTACCCATTAGTCGTTTTGTCTTGAATGAAAATGTTTGGTGTAAGTCTATGGATAATATTCAAGTCTGTAGATGCGTGGTATTAAGGAACTTAGTTTAATTTAGGTTATGCCTGCAAAGAATCGGTGGCGATAGCCATGCAGGTGTATAAAGAGTCATTAATATTTAATGTGACTGGAATTTTGTTGAGATTTACAGTGATATTATTTAATATGTGAAAAAGCTGTAGCGCTTCCATGAATATAATGAAAAGGTTGTTGTCAACTCTATGTAGAATATTCAACTCTGTGGATGTGTGGGATTAAGGAACCAAGTTTAATTTAGGTTATTTCCGCACGGATTCAATGGCGATAACCACGTAGTTGTGTTAAGAGTCATTAATTTTTAATGGGACTGCAATAACTCTTTTATATTGGATTAGCGTGGATAATTTTGAAATTCCCAGTGATATTATTTTTATATGGAAAAAGGTGTAGTAGTTGCACGAATATAATGGATGACTATATAGTGTGACTAAAGTTATACGGGAGAGCATGCAGTGGAGTATTTATATATTGAAGAGGCCCGAGGCTTTGTAACAAGGAGAGAAATTTATTTGAGACCTAAGCGGTTTGTTGGAATCGCAATGGTCATTTTCAGATCAATGATATCTTTATATACATTTAAAGGGTGGATTATCATCACTAACTAAAGTTAATAATACAGGGGTGGAGAAAAATTACATAATATTAAATAATGATATAATTTTTTTCTTTAGTTTTATGAAGATTTTATATTTAATGTTAAATTCGGATGAAATTATTTTTTTGGTTTCTCAAAAATTATAATAACATTAGTTTTGTTTACACCAAGAGCATAAGATGATGTCTAGATAATCTGAGCTGGGCACTAGTGAAATAGAGGCCATCACTTAGCGTGTTGTCATATTGAATAGTATAGGTTTTTAAAGCATTCGAGTGACTTATGAGTTATGCTCTGTTACGAGTTCATAATTCACGAGTCCTAGGATCATAACCTATCATGTAATTGAAATGAATTGATTTTCACATGGTGACACATTCATCTTAATTAAAGACGATTAATTAAATATGAAAGTGCAAATATGTTTGTTGTGTACTGGTGTGAAATATATATGGATATGTTGTTTATGAATGGGATCATATGCTTTGCATAGGAACAATTAAGTTAATTTAAATAAAAAAATTGAAGTGTGTTTTTGAGTAGCAAGGGAGGGTACTATAGATTGGTATAAGAGTGAGGTCAAACAATTTTGAACTATGGGGTAATATTACACATGCGAATGTGTGCATTTAATCTACAACCATGGAAAATTTTATTCAAGTAACTTGCAATATTCTTGGGAATATTATGCTAAATTTATAGCCATAATTTTAACCATTTTTTTAGTAATATGTGTGCTCAACAATAAATTTTGAGAAAATTTTCACTAGTAGCTGTTAAAAAAATAATCTAGATGGCTCTTTTGGGAGATATTAGTCAGACACAAGATTTAAGTCTAACATGTATAAAGTTGGCATTACAAAATACAAAGTTCATAAGAGTGAAATGGAATTAGTTTTTTTCCCCGGATTTTTTTTTAACTTTATATTAACTAAAAATGAAATTACAATTCATAGATGCAACAACATCCCAAAGGAAAAAAGAGAACAAAGAGGGGGAAAGTAGAATTCACCACAACACAAGAAGAAGTAGCACCAAAACAAAAGTACAATACCAAAGGATCAAGAACACCACAACCAATGCCTAAACTGGAAATACATGACCAAGAGAGCCAGCCACATCTGCCCACCAATGCATTATAGTAAAAATGAATCACAAACAAAAGACCAAAGGCCAATAGAAGGTAAACCAAAGGGGCAAAGTAAGGACCTATAAGTTCCAAAGAGTCACAAAAATAAGTAATGAATATAACTACAAATTTAAATCCTAAAAAACAAGCGAAGAATTAATGAGCGAAGCCTAAGGGAAAAGTATAAACCAACATAACCAAATTGTAGTATATGATCAAACAGAGCATAGAGCTATTACAAAAACACCCATCCACATTAAAAAAAATAGTCGGTGTAAAATTAAGCCACCAACACTGATCTATGTTGAATAATAAGAATGACATCTTCATGATAATCATTTATGACCAAAAGGTCAGGGTCCAAGCTTATCCCCTCCTTAGAGATAAAGTCAAATTTTGTGTTTATCTCTCTATAGACATGCCAAAAGGAAATGGATTTAAAGGAAAGCACCATGTGGGAAGTGATAGAGAGGATGGGATGAAGACAGATAGTTTACATTTTAGATATCCCCTTCATCCAATTGAGGACAACCATCGAGTCCCAAAAAATATAGAATGTTTGAATTCTACTCACCATCGTAAGCCTAAGAAGAAGCTTTAATAAAGACATAACCTCAATAAAATTATTAGTTCCATGACCCAAACCAGCCTTGAAATGTTATATGTGTGTGCATTTTATGTATATAATACCCACATCTCCATAAACATCATGGTTGCCTTAACAAGCATCAAAGTAACCCCAAACCCTAGATTGATGAATACAGGGATGTAAAATTAAACATTATTTAAGTAGTTTTGGAATGATTTTAAAGTGACCAATTATGAGTCATGTTTTCGATAGAATTTGAAATGTAAGAATGTTTTTGTATTAAAAGATGGAAACATTCCATGTAATTCATATAACCCAATATACAATCGAAGATAAGGCCATCTGGATTTGAGCTTTGCTCACTCAACTTGATTCTTAAGACAATCAGTAATAGTTAGCACTTAAAAATAATTTCCCACCCCTATATATGTCTTCATATTAGCCCAAATATTAACAATTTAAGGTTAAGTGTTGAGAAAATGCTTCATAGTCTCCAAGGATTGAATTCAAATATTGCATCTCCACAGACCATGTTAGTTTTCATTTTGAAGGACCTCCCAAGTGAGAGATTTATTTGTTAAGGCAAGCCACATAAATATTTTTGTTTTGTGAGTTGATTTAATCTTACATAATTTTTTCCACCACCACTATCTCAAATCTGAGGTATCATTACACAATATGGACCAGTAACCTAACCAAAAAATATAATTCCCTAGGTTAAGGTTCAAGGACCAAACCAACTCATCATCTTCAAGATATATTTTGATATTACTCCATTATAATCTTTAAACATGTGCATCCCATCTAAATCTATCCTCCCCATCGAATCTAAGTGTAATATCACTTTTATAGCCTTACCTTAAAGGGGTAGTGTGGTTGTTGTCAACCACTTGATATAAAAAGAGATTCTCAGCTTCTCCAACCTATCATTCAATTCCTCATGCAATTCATTAATTAGTGTCACAATACACCAAAGGAGAAATACCCAATTCAATTTTATTACCATAACCCACCTTCCATATAAGCCAATTATCAATGATAGGAAACGCACAAATAGTATCTTTCCACATAATTAAAGCATTTTGAGAAGTTTTGGTAGGACTATGAATCCACTCTTCCACACTAAGTGGTTATATGTATTTTTGGATAATGATTTGGTTCAAGAATCCCTCCTTAGTGAGAAGATTCCAATGACTTTATGAAGCTAAATCCTTGCCAAAGAGATGGATATATTTTTCACCCTAACCTTAATATCCTTAAGAGCAACACAGGTCTTCCATTTAATCAAATCAATGCCATCCTTCACTTTTTTACGCTTCTAAATAAATTTCAAAGTTTTAATATGAATCTTTTATAGGATTCCTTTTAGGATATGGGCTAATGTAAGCCAATATACTCAAATCACTTCCAACATTGATTTGATGATAGTTAATTTGCCACCAATAGAGAGTCAATAGTTGCACCAACAATAAATTAATTTTTCCACCTTTTCAATTAGCTTATACCAAACATTCTTTTTTTAGTCATTTAGTTTCAACTTGAACCCAAAATAATTGAGTCCTCCCAAAAGATATACAATTTAAAATGGAATTTTTTAAAGGATCCATCTATCTTTTATCCCTCCAGACCATTGAAGGATATGCTAGACTTTTATTCATTAATTTAATATCTTTAGCTATGCCAAAGAGATCCAAGGATTCCTTAATCATAGTAATGTTATATAAGGAGACATTAAAAAATAACAACACTTAGTTTAAAAATAGTAAGTGTGCTAATAAGATAGTCTTAGTAATATTAACCCCTTAAGGGACCCCATACTTTTGACCTAGAGAATGAGCTGACTCAACCCTTCAATAATTAGAACTAAAAACATGGGAGAGAGTGGAAAACCTTTCATTATTCAACATGATGGGGTGAAAATCATAGAGGATAAGGAATTTATGAGTAAGGCAAAAAATATTGAAGATAGGCAACCCATAATCTAGTTGACCATCTGAAGGTGAAAACCAACATGAATCAAAATTAATCTCAAGTATAACTAGTTTGATTTATCAAATGATTTGGATATTACTTGATTTAAAAACACTATCAACACCTTATTTGTTTTAGTTTAATGTAGACCCTCTTAGGTAACCCGTATAGTATCATGAATTTTCCATACATTTAAAAATCCAAATTATTCTGTAGAAATAGATGAGAATATAATACATTTGATCTTGATGGAGATGATTTTTGTAATTATTTTATATATGTAATTGCATAAGGAAATAGGTCAAAATTCATCAAAGGAATTCAAGATGTGTTTCTTAGGTATGAGAGAAATGAAGTCAAAATTGAATGCACAAATAATGTTCCCCATCCACTTAGACTCAATAGCGCTAAAAAGGTCCTCCCACAGTAAATTAAAAAGAAATATAGAATTAAATGGTCTATACATCAATATAAAATATATTGTCCTTATGAAATGTGTCCATAGAAAATAATAACTCTTATTTGGTGATAACCACCTCCAGCCTCTCATGATCATCCTCATGAATGAAGTTAGGAAAGAAAGAAGAGATTTTAACTATCTCCACTATGTTAACATGTGATGATTGTTTATAAATTTGTTGAATATATGAGACTCCTAAATCAAATATCTCATGGAATTTCCACGTCATGGAGCTCTTTTCAAACCATGGTGCTCTATGTTTTAGCTTCCATTGAGATTCAATATCCACCATTTGTTCACATAACTTCAATTCTAGATATTTCATTATAATTTTTGTTTCTTCATCAAAGTGTTAAACATTATCATTATCATATATCACAATAATTTATTTTTACAAAGATAAAATATCCCTTTCAACTACTTGATATTTGTTAGCTTCCTAATTAACAACTACCATTTTAACTCTCTTTAGATTAGAGGAATATTGTAGACTAAATGATTCTAAAGAGTTCTCATTAAAAATAGTCCACTCCTCCTGAACCTATCTAATGAGATATTGATCATTAATCCAAGATGTATTTAATTTAAAATTACTTTAAGACTTTTACCCCCATGATCGATCTACATCAAAATAGGGAGATGATCAGAATCACCACCCATAGACACCCAATATTTGATTTTTTTAGAACCAATCAAAAGAGAAAGTTAAATAAGAAATATGTCCAACCTTTGGGCCACACTATCTATTTAAGTTATCATATTGCATGAAGTCAGAACCAACTTGGTTGGTTACATAACCAACATGTTTGTAGCCTCAATTTTTTGTAAGAAAAAATTAGCTAGTGGATTTATTCTCACAAAGAACCCCCACAACTTTAATCTCTTGGTAGTGAAAGTTAGGCCTCCATCAGAAATGGTACTTTCCTCACTTAATAATTGCTAGGAGAATAAAACATCCCAATTTACCAATCTCTCTTCACTTGGACCATATATATTCAACACAAAAAAACCTTTTCACAAGGTCCATAGAATAGAGTTTGATCACAATAATAGAGTGCTAAGAAAAGGAATATACCATCCTCAAAGAAGAGGTTCTCCATCCTAAAACTAAGACTTTAAGTTTCCATTGGAGTCTAATTCCAAAAAATCTTGTTCCTTAAAAAAATTGACAAATCCTTAATGACCCTACTCCCAACCCCCTTTGTCTCTTGTAACATAATCAAGTCATGGTTGTGCAAATATGTCATTTTCTTCAAAGCATATTTTTTAGAGTGAATTTACAATCCTATAACATTTAAGGACAAAATGAGAATGATTAATAATTTTTTGGAGCTATCCCCACTCCAAGGGCCCCTAGATTAGCTTTTTGTTTACCATGAAATATTTCCATAACTACTATATTTTTAACTTGAGAAAGTTAGGAATGATTGTCTTACCATAGGCATGAAAAAATAGGACTAAATATGATCCCCATACCAGCTTAAATACTTTCATCATTGTAGGCATGTGACTTTTCGTGAGCTCTTAAGGGATATCATGAGTGGCTCATAGTAGATAAATATTCAAATGAGATAAATTTAGGAGAGTGCCAATTATTTAGGGCAAGCGTGATTAGTCCAGCCTTAGGAATGATCTTACTTTGTAATTAAATGTATTATATAGAGTTTTTTGGATTCACTGACACTCCCAAGTGGATTTTTAAAATATGGTTACTTAATTTCATAATGTCTCATTATACTTTCCTTCTTGAATTGTAACAGTTAGTTCTATCTAATAGAAAACTAGGAGAGGAGATAGATTTATTTACTAACAACATACAAAGTAGGACAAAGTTAATATCTTAAAGTTAAGTGTGATGAATAATTATAATGGTCAAACAACATCACATCCCTATGAGCTTCAATTCAAAATTTAGATAAATTTGTTGCTATCAAATGAGGATTCTGCTTAATCATCATAGATTCATATTCCATTCCACATAAATAAAGGCATCTCTCTAAGTGCTATTTTCAATATGTTGGAGTTTTATACACCATATTGGTAGGACCATTACCCAATTTTCATATTTATAAAGATCAAGTGTTCTACCATTACTAACTTTGATCTCCCTATCAGGCTAAATAAAGGGGTTCAACGTCCTTCTATAAAATTTGGGAGAGAGATGAAGCAACAAGTCACAAGCTATATCCATAGACTTGACATATAACACACCTAAAAGGAACACCTACATAACCTAATGTTTTAGTGTGAGTCAAGGGCCCAAATTACAAAAATATATCCTATTGTAATCCCTCATCCATTTTAATTTTGACCAAGATTTTGGATATTGTCCTTGAATAATCCTTTATATATGTGTTATCCACATCCTAGAAAGTTCAAATTTTGTTCCAAATAGAATTAAAAACATCCTTTTTCTAAAATTATAAAGTCAGTCCAAAAGTAAAATGCACAAAGATCATTTTACATATTTTTCCACCAATGGATCAAATCCCAACAACCACCTCTTAATAGTAAGTTATAATGACCCCTATAATCATATTTGAGCCAAAATTAGATTACCATATTCTATGGATTTGAAAACAAATGAAATATAATGCGTAACAAGGTTGAGATAAATAGGAATGTATCTAAAGAGTGGTTATCACAATTGAGTCATCCATTTTTCTAAATTTTGGATTGAAATTATTCTCCTCATAAAATAACCCATTAGTGAAATATTTTTGAGCTCCATAACATGTTCCATATTAAAATCCTCACTAAGAATAAGGTAAATTTGTTAGCCCCTTAGATTTATACATCTTCTACCATTCTATCCTAAATTCTTAATTTAGATATTTAGGTTCTGGAGATAGACTAATATTGGGCATATCTTATGTTTATTGTTGCATATCTTCCCCCTATCTTCTATAAGATCAAAAATTTTCTATGTAAGTCCCTAAAATCTCAACATCCTAATTGAGTAAGATATATTGGAGTAAAATTATCAATGGATCCCCTTTGAAGTGCTAGGGATGAAGAAGCCACAAGGAATTTGAGCAGAAAAGGAGTCAAAATATAATGGGGGAGCTGATTTTTTCCCAATGACACTAGTGGTATTAGAATTTGATGGAGATTTTCCATTTTTTACCAAAGTAAAATCCCCATTATTTCCAATAGTAATGTCCTCAAGAGACGAATATTTTAGTATTAATGTGTGATTCTCCCCATACTTTGAAACTAGGAAGGCAAAACCTACCCTTTGAGATGAAGAGTTTCCCCAAATGTCCATAGATAAAATAGACCTCCCTCCATGAGGATCATCTAAATAATCCACTAGTTCTTCATTGTTATCAAGGAGTTTAGGATCAATGTGGCTTTTCCTCCAAATATCTAATTCATCCTTCAGATGACAATGGATAAAATAGGATACAACCTAAGTAGTGTAATGATCATCAGTCTAGAATGAAATTAGCATGAGCCACCATCAGAAGATAAGAAACTGACAAAACAACCATGTAGGAATTAAAGTAATGAAATCAAGGAACTATCAATATAGAGGAAGTGTAAAACTAGAATAGTATAGATCATGAGTTACCCAACTACCAAAATTGAAAGTTAACTTATTTATGAAAATGTCATGAAGGATAAGATAATCTACACATGCAATCTAATGTGAGTCAAGCCTATGGAACTCGCATGCAATGAGGAAAATGTAGAGGCATCTTTTTAAAACACTTGAATCTCAACCAATATTCTAATACTCTAATAGACTGACCAGTTTAGTATCAAAACCAATCACATTCTTCCATAACAAGTCATATCTATAAGTTTTTCAGAGAGAGTCAATGTATTAATAAAACAAAACTCAGACTACCAAAGGAATTAGTATCTAGCAAAAACTGTATATGGATTGGTCAGTCATGTTTTTTTATTATTGGATAATCAACCCCCTATGACCAAATATATCCAAGAGTTAAATGGAATATAACCTAACCAATTTTAATTTCCTCTAAGTAAAATAAAGTTTTGTCAATCAAATCGGATCCACTCATCCACCTATGAACACTCACCTAAGACTCAATTTCAATCTAGCTTGTAAAGAAAACAAGAGAAAATGATGATGTTATGGTTTTTTTATGATCAAATTCTCCATCTTTGGCTTTCCCCTAAATTCAATTATTGCTTGTTGGATGAAATGGAATCTTGTTTCCTCAAACTCTAAATATTTATTTTAACTCTATTACAATCCATCATCATCATCATCATCATCATCATCATCATCATCATCATCATCATCATCATCATCATCACCATCATCATCATCATCATCATCATCATCATCATCATCATCATCATCTAATTAGTTTCATGATAATATTTTTAATTAATAATGTTTAGCTCACTAAAATTTATATTTTAAAATTATACTTGTCCTATTTTTGTTACTTCCCAATTAGTAAACTAAATTAAAATGTTATTTTGAAAGATTATTTGAATTGGTAATTTAATTAACCTCAAGTTTAATATGGAACATGATAAACACAATAGCGGGGATAACCTAATTATTTGGAAACTCAACTTTTAATACACCCTTGAGTAGGTGAATATCCCATTTAAAAAGGGTTTACTAGGTGTCTTTGATCACTATATAACAATCAAATAAGGATTTTGCAACCCATGGACTTACAAAATTTTAAATATAAAAATTATATTAGAGTTAAATTTTCTATTAATTGGATTCCTACATATTTTAATATGGGAAAAGTAATAGAGGGGATTATATGGGACTATTTTTAGGGCCATCTCCGAGTGTATATTGTACTAAGTTTAATGATAAAATGATTTAGTGATGTGTTGGCAGCCTTAAAATGTATGACTGGTCCACAAATGTTGTTGTTAGAATGAATATTTTAATTGTTGTTAGAATGAAGATTTTAATTAAAACTCCTTTAGTAAATTAAAATTTGGAAAACCTTACTATAGAAATGTAAATATTCACCATAATCATAAACTATCTACGTAGTTTCATTGTGAAGTAATATTAATGTAATGATTGTGGGAGATTTTCTCTCTGATTGTGTATTATTTATTACACCTTTTCTGATGAAAATGTACTATTTTAAATTCATGGTGGCTTGGGTGAATTGGTACATCTAGTAGGGTGAAATAGTTTTTTTTTGAAAAAAGATGAATATGTGGGTTAATTTAATTACTTACCACTATTTGACTCAGTGGAGTTAAATTAGGGTGACAGTATTTTAAAATATTCGCCCTACTTGAAGAGAAAATAGCATAATCATCTATATACATTGTTTTGATTGGTGAAAAAATAAAATCGATGATAAAAATAATTTGAGAGATTAAGGTTTGTAAATTTGACATAAAAATTTAAAAATATTCACTTGGAATTGTGAATCACCAATGTAGGTGGTTACGATTTTGAAACCTTTATTCTTATGAGGAAGTGTGAAAACACTTATTATCCACATATTATCTGTCTTAGCATCCATTTGATGCTAGTCTGGAAAGTCCCATTGTTTGGTGGTTTAGATGAATTTATGTGTTTGGAATGGTGGTATTTTCTTTGTGTAAATTTTGAATGCACATGATGATTTCATTACCATCCTATACTAGTGTCTAACTCTCTAAAGTTCAAATTGTATGAAATTATAGTAAATATCATTTTTATTTATAATTTTTTTAAATGTGATACCACTCATTATAAAAAAGTTAAAGAGCTTTATTTTTTTATAATAAAAAGAACCTTAGTTGTGGCTATATATTTATTTGATCATTCTTGTGATCTATTGAGACCTCAGATTCAATCAAAAGATCTTATTTGTGTGGCTCTTCTTTATTGGTTCTATAATAAATAAATAATATCTCTATATGTGAAACTATTGTGAATGGATTGGCACACAATAATTGGTGAAGTTCACATATATATTTACGCCTTGGTGTGGACATTGATTATGGAATCTTCATTTAAGCATTTGAGTGTCACTAAATAGGGAATAGATTATTTTATGATGATGATGATTTGTAGATCATCTCTATATTTATAGAACCATTTTAACTAAAACTTAGTTTAACTTAGTAAACAATAAAATTTTATACCCATTAAGAATGAAGTTTTTATTCTATATTGACACAAAATTGGATAGAACTATTTAAGAATGATTAACTCCATGCTTGGATTAGACTTACTTATGTTGTAGAATATTAATATAGTGTGTTACTATGATGTGAACATAATTATATATTTCTTGGTAGAGAATATATAACAAAGCTGTAGCGGTTGCATGAATATAATGAAAAGGTTTGGTGTCAACTCTATGGAGAATATTCAAGTCTGTGTATGTGTGGTATTAAGGAACCAAGTTTAATTTAGGTTACGTCCACATGGAATCCAATGGCAATAACCACGTAGGTGTGTTAAGAGTCATTAATTTTTAATGGGTTGCAATAACTCTTTTATATTGGATTAACGTGGATAATTTTGAAATTCCCAGTGATATTATTTAATATGGAAAAAGGTGTAGTAGTTGCATGAATATAATGGATGACTATGTAGTCTGAATAAAGTTATATGGGAGAGCATGCAGTGGAGTATTTATATATTGAAGAGGCCCGAGACTTTGTAACAAGGAGAGAAATATATTTGAGACCTAAGGGGTTTGTTGGAATCGCAATGGTCATTTTCAGATCAATCATATCTTTATATACATTTAAAGGGCGGATTATCATCACTAAGTAAAGTTAATAATATAGGGGTGGAGAAAAATTAAATAATATTATATAATGATAAAACTATTTTTTTTAGTTTTATGAAGATTTTATATTTAATGTTAAATTCGGATGAAATTATTTTTTTAGTTTCTCAAAAATTATAATAACATTAATTTTATTTACAGCAAGAGCATAAGTTGATGTCTAGATAATTTGAGTTGGGCACTAGTGAAATAGAGGCCATTACTTAGCGTGTTGTCATATTGAATGGTATAGGTTTTTTAAAGCATTCGAGTGACTTATGAGTTGTTCTCTGTTAAAAGTTCATAATTCACGAGTCCTAGGATCATAACCTATCATGTAATTGAAATGAATTGATTTTCATTTGGTGACACATTCATATTAATAAAATTTGATTAATTAAATATGAAAGTGCAAATATTTTTGTTATGAATCGGTGTGAAATATATATGGATATGTTGTTTATGAATGGGATCATATGCTTTGTATAGGCATAGTTAAGTTAATTTAAATAAAAAATTTGAAATGTGTTTTTGAGTAGCAAGGCAGGATACTATAGATTGGTATTAGAGCGAGGTCAAACAATTTTGAACTATGAGTTAATATTACACATGAGAATGTGTGCATTTAATCTACAACCATGGAAAATTTTATTAAAGGAACTTGTGATATTCTTGGGAATATTATGCTAAATTTATAGTCAGAATTTTAACCATTTTTGTAGTAATATGTGTGGTCAATAATGACTTTTGAGAAAATTTTCAATAGTAGCTATTAAAAAAATAATCTAGATGGCTCTTTTGGGAGTTATTAGTTAGACACAGGATTTAAGTCAAACATGTATAAATTTAGCATTATAAAATACAAAGTTCATAAGAGTGAAATGGAATTAGTTTTTTTCCCATAATTTTTTTTTAAGTTTATATTAACTAAAAAAGAAATTACAATTCATAGATGCAACAACATCCCAAAGGAAAAAAGAGAACAAAGAGGGGGAAAGTAGAATTCACCACAACATAAGAAGAAGTAGCACCAAAGCCAAAGTACAATACCAAAGGATCAAGAATAGCACAACCAATGTCTAAAATGGAAATACATGACCAAGAGAGCTAACCACATCTTCCCACCAATGTATTATAGTAAAGATGAATCACAAACAAAAGACCAAATGCCAATAGAAGGTAAACTAAAGGGGCAAAGTAAGGACCTATAAATTCCAAAGAGTAAAAAAAAACAAGTAATGAATATAACTACAAATTTAATGCCCAAAAATGAGAGAAGAATTAATGAGCGAAGCCTAAGGGAAAAGTATAAACCAACATAACCAAATTGTAGTATATGATCGAATAGAGCATAGAGCTATAACGAAAACATCCATCCACATTAAAAAAATAGTTGGTGTAAAATTAGGCCTCCAACATTGACCTATGTTGAATAATAAGAATGACATCTTCATGATAATCATTTATGACCAAAAGGTCAGGGTCCAAGCTTATCCCCTCCTTAGAGATAAAGTCAAATTTTGCGTTTATCTCTCTATAGACATGCCAAAAGGAAATGTATTTAAAGGAAAGAACCATGTGGGAAGTGATAGAGGATGAGATGAAGACACATAGTTTACATTTTAGATATCCCCTTCATCTAGTTGAGGACAACCATCGAGTCCCAAAAAATATAGAATGTTTGAATTCTACTCACCACCATAAGCCTAAGAAGAAGCTTTAATAAAGACATAACCTTAATAAAATTATTAGTTAAGTGACCCAAACTAGCCTTGAAATATTATATGTGTGTGGATTTTAGGTATAGAATACCCACATCTCCATAAACGTCATGGTTGCCTTAACAAGCACCATCAAAGTAACCCCAAACCCTAGATTGATGAATCGGGGGATGTAAAATTAAACATTGTTTAGGTAGTTTTGGAATGATTTTAAAGTGACCAATTATGAGTCAAGTTTTTGATAGAATTTGAAAATGTAAGAATTTTTTTGTATTAGAAGATGGAAACATTCCATGTAATTCATATAACCCAATATACAATCAAAGATAAGGCCTTTTGGATTTGATCTTTGCTCACTCAACCCAATTCTTAAGAAAATCAGTAATAGTTAGGCCTTAAAAATAATTTCTCATCCCTATATATGTCTTCATATTAGCCCAAATATTAATAATATAAGTTTAAGTGATGAGCAAATGGTTCAAGTCTCCAAGGATTGAAATCAAATATTGTATCTCCAAAGACCATGCTAGTTTTCATTTTGAAGGACCTCCCAAGTGAGAGATTTATTTATTAAGGCAAGCCACATAAATATTTTTATTTTTTGAGGTGATTTAATCTTCCAAAAAAATTTCCACCACCACTATCTCAAATCTTAGGCATCATTACATAATATGGATCGGTAACCTAACCAATAAATATAATCCCCTAGGTTAAGGTTCAAGGACCAAACCAACTCATCATCTTCAAGATATATTTTTATATTACTCCATTATAATCTTTAAACATGTGCATCCCATCTAAATCTATCCTCCCCATCGAATCTAAGTGTAATATCACTTTTATAGCCTTACCTTAAAGGGGTAGTGTGGTTGTTGTCAACCACTTGATATAAAAAGAGATTCTCAGCTTCTCCAACCTATCATTCAATTCCTCATGCAATTCATTAATTAGTGTCACAATACACCAAAGGAGAAATACCCAATTCAATTTTATTACCATAACCCACCTTCCATATAAGCCAATTATCAATGATAGGAAAAGTACAAAAAGTATCTTACCACATAATTAAAGCATTTTGAGAAGTTTTGGTAAGACTGTGAATCCACTCTTCCACACTAAGTGGTTATATGTATTTTTGGATAATGATTTGGTTCAATAATCCCTCCTTAGTGAGAATATTCCAATGACTTTATGAAACTAAATCTTAACCAAAGAGATGGATATATTTTTCACCCTAACCCCCAATATCCTTAAGAGTAACACAGGTCTTCCATTTAATCAGATCAATGCCATCCTTCACTTTTTAACCCTTATAAATAAATTTTAAACTTTTAATATGAATATTTTATAGGATTCCTTTTAGGATATGGGATAATGTAATCCAATATAGATGAATCACTTCCAACATTGATTTGATGATAGCTAATCTGCCACCAATAGAGAGTCAATAGCTACACCAACAATAAATTATTTTTTCCACCTTTTCAATCAGCTAATACCAATCATTCTTTTTGTAGTCAATTAGTTTCAAATTTAACCCCAAATACTTGAGTCCTCCCAAAAGATACACAATTTGAAAGGGAAAATTTTTAAGGATCCATCTAATTTGTTATCCCTCCAATCCATTAAAGGATATGCTAGACTTTTCTTCATTAATTTAATGTCTTTAGCTACACCAAAGAGATCCAAGGACTCCTTAATCATAGTAATGTCCTATAAGGATACATTAAAAATTAACAACACATATTCTAATAATAGTAAGTGTGTTAATAAGATAGATTTACTAATATTAACCCCTTGAGGTGCCCCATACTTTTGACCTAGAGAACGAGCTGACTCAACCCTTCAAAAATTAGAACAAAAAACGTGGAAGAGAGTGGACAACCTTTCCTTATTCCACATGATAGGGTTAAAATTGTAGAAGATAAGGAATCTATGAGTAAGGCAAATAATATTGAAGATAGGCAACCCGTAATCTAGTTAACCATTTGAAGGTGAAAAGTAACATGAATTAGAATTAATGTCAAGTATAACTAGTTTTCTTTATGAAATGATTTAGATATGACTTGATTTAAAGTAAATATCAACACCTTTTTTGTTTTAGTTTAATATAGACCCTCTTAGGCAACCCTATAGTATCATGAATTTTTCATACATGTAAAAATCCAAATTATTCTATAGAAACAGATGAGAATATAATACATTTGATCTTGATGGAAATGATTTTTTTTAATTATTTTATAGATGTAATTTCATAAGGAAATAGGTCAAAATTCATCAAGATAAATCAAGATGTCTTTCTTAGGTATGAGATAAATGAATTCAAAATTGAATGCACAAATAATCTTCCCCATCCACCTAAACTCCTCAATAGAACTAAAAAGGTCCTCCCACTGTAAATAAAAAATATATATATAATTAAATGGTCTATCCATCAAGCTCTAAGATATTGTCCTTATGAAATGTTTCCATAGAAAATAATAACTATTATTTGGTGATAACCACCTCCAGCCTCTCATGATCAACCTCATGGATGAAGTTAGGAAAGAAAGAAGAGATTTTAACTATCTCCTCTATGTTTACTTGTGGTGATTAGTTATAATTTTTTTGAAAATATGACACTCCTAAATCAACTATCTCATGGAATTTCCACATCCTGGATCGCTTTTCAAACATTGGTGCTCTACATTTTAGCTTCCATTGAGATTCAATATCCACCATTTATTTACATAACTTCAGTTCTAGATATTTTATTATAATTTTTGTTTCCTCATCAAAGTGTTGAACATTATCATTATCATATGTCACAAAAATTTATTTTTGCAAAGATAAAATATCCCTTTCAACTACTTGATATTTGTTAGCTTCCTAATTAACAACTACCATTTTAACTCTCTTTAGATTAGAGGCATATTGTAGACCAAATGATTCTAAAGAGTTCTCATTAAAAATAGCCCACTCCTCCTAAACATATCTAATGAAATATTTATCATTAATCCAAGAGGTATCAAATTTAAAAGTACTTTAAGACTTTTTCCCCCCATGATCGATCTACATTAGAATAGGGGATGATTAGAATCACCACCCATAGACACCCAAGATTTGATTTTCTTAGAACCAATTAAAAGAGAAAGTTAAATAAGAAATATGTCCAACCTTTGGGCCACAATATCTATATAATTTCTCAAATTCCATGAATTCAGAATGAACTTGGTTGGTTACATAACCAACATGTTTGTAGCTTCAATTTTTTGTAAGAGAAAATTAGATAGTGGATTTATTCTCACAAATAACCCCCACAACTTTAATCTCTTGGTAGTGAAAGTTAGGCCTCCCACAAAAATGGTATTTTCCTCACTTAATATGTTTTAGGATAATAAAACATTCCAATATACCAATCTCTCTTCATTTGAACCATTTATATTCAACACAAGAAAAACTTTTTACAAGGTCCATATAATAGAGTTTGATCAAAATAATAGAGTGGTAAGAAAAGGAATATACCATCCTCAAAGGAGAGGTTATCCATCTTGAAACTAAGAATTTAAGTTTACATTGGAGTCTAATTCCAAAATCTTGTTTCTTAAAAATTTTGACAAATCCTCAATGACCCTACTCCCAACCCCCTTCATCTCTTGTAACATAATCAAGTCATGGTTGTGAAAATGTGTCATTTGCTTCAAAGCATATTTTCTAGAGTGAATTTCCAATCCTCTAACATTTAAGTACAAAATGAGCATGATTAATAATTTTTTAGAGCTGTCCCCACTCCAAGGGCCCCTAGATTAGCTTTTTGTTTACCATGAAATATTTCCATAACTACTTTGTTTTTAGCTTGAGCAAGTTGGGAATGATTGTCTTTCCATGGGCATGAAAAATGAGGACTAAAAATGATCCCCAAACCACCTTAAATACTTTCCTCATTTTAGGCATGTGAATTTTTGTGAGCTCTTAAGGGATATCATGAGCGGCTCATAGTAGATAAATATTCATATGAGATCAATTTAGGAGAGTGCCAATTATTTAGGGCAAGAGTGATTAGTCCAGCCTTAGGAATGATCTAACTTTGTAATTGAATTTATTCTATAGATTTCTTTGGATTCACTGACACTCCCAAGTGGATTTTTAAAATATGGTTGCTTAATTTCATAATGTCTCATTATACTTTCCTTCTTTAAATGTAGCATTTAGTTCTTTATAATATAAAAATAGAAGATGAGATAGATTTATTTACTAAAAAAATACACAGTAGGACAAAATTAATGTCTTAAAGTTAAGTGTGATGAAGAATTAGAAGGGTCAAATAACATCACATCCCTATGAGCTTCAGTTCAAAATTTAGATAAATTTGTTGCTATCAAATGAGGATCCTGCTTAATCATCATAGATTCATATTCCATTCCACATAAATAAAACATCTGTCTGAGTTTTATTTTGCATATGTTGATGTTTTAGCCACCATATTGTAGGACTATTACCATAATTTTCATATTTATGAAGATCAAGTGATCTACCATTACTAACTTTGATCTCCCTATCGGGCTAAAGAAAGGGGTTAAACATCCTTCTATAAAATTTGGGAGAGAGATGAACCAGCATGTCACTAGCTATATCCATAGAATTGACATATAACACACCTAAAAAGAACACCTACATAACCTAATGTTTTAGTTTGAGTTAAGGACCCAAATTAAAAAAATATATCCTATTCTAATCCCTCGTCCATTTTAATTATGACCAATATTTTGGCAATTGTCCTTGAATAATCCTTTATATATGTGTCATCCACATCCTGGAAAGTCCAAATGTTGTCCCAAATAGCATTAAAAACATCCTTGTTCTAAAATTACAAAGTCTATCCAAAATTTAAATGCACAGAGATCATTTTACATATTTTTCCACCTAGGGATCAAATCCCAATAACCACCTCTTAATAGTAAGTTCTAATGACCCCTACAACCATATTTGAGCCAAAATTAGATTACCATATTCTATGGATTTGAAAACAAAGTAAATCTAGCACGTAACAAGGTTGAGATAAATAGGAATGTATCCAAAGAGTCGTTATAACAATTGATTCATCATTTTTTCTAAATTTTGGATTGAGATTATTCTCCTAAAAAAACAAACCATTAGTGAAATATTTTTTAGCTCCATAACATGTTCCATATTAACATCCTCACTAAGAAGATGGTTAATTTTTTACCTCCTTAGATTTATATACCTTTTACCTTTCCATCCTAAATTCTTATTTCGGATATTAAGGTTCTGAGGATATACTAATATTGGGCATATCTTGTGTTTATTATTGAAGATCTTCCCCAAATATTTTATAAGATCCAAATTTTTCTATGTAAGTCCCTAAAATCTCAATATCCTAATTTAATAAGATATATTGGAGTAAAATTATCAATGGATCCCCTTTGAAGTGCTAGGGACGAAGAAGCCACAAGAAATTTGAGCAGAAAATGAGTGAAAATATGATGGGGGAACTGATTTTTTCCCAATAACACTAGTGGTATTAGAATTTAATGTAGATTTTCCATTTTTTAACAAAGTAAAATCCCCATTATTTCCACTAGTAATGTTCTCAAGAGAGGAAGATTTTAGTATTAATGTGTGATTCTCCCCATACTTTGAAACTAGGAAGACAAAACTTACCCTTTGAGATGACAAGTTTCCCCAAATGCCCAGAGATAAAATAGACCTCCCTCCATGAGGATCATCTAAATAATCCACTATTTCTCCATTGTTATCAAGGAGTTTAGGATCAATGTAGCATTTCCTCCAAATATTTAATTCATCCTTCAAATGACAATGGATAAAATAGGATAAAACCTAAGTAGTGTAATGATCATTAGTCTAGAATTAAATTAGCATGAGTCACCATCAGAATATAAGAAACCCACAAAGCAACCAAGTAAGAATTAAAGTAATGAAATCAAGGAACTATCAAGATAGAGTAAGTGTAAAACTATCATAGTATAGATCATGAGTTACCCAACTAACAAAATTGAAAGTTAACTTATTTATGAATATGTCATGAAGGACAAGATAATCTACAAATGCAATCTGATGTGAGTCAAGCCTTTGGAACTCACATGCAAATGAGGAAAATGTAGAGGCATTTTTTTAAAACACTTGAATCTGAACCAATATTATAATATTCCAATAGACTGACAAGTTTAGTATCAAAACCAATCACATTCTTCCATAACAAGTCATATCTATAATTTTTTTCGAGATAATCAATGTATTAACAAAACAAAACTCAGAATACCAAAGGAATCAGTATCTAGAAAAAATTGTATATGGATTGGTCAGTCATGTTTTTTATTATTGGATAATCAACCCCCTACAACCAAATATATCCAAGAGTCAAAGGGAATATAACCCAACCAATTTGAATTTCCTCTAATTCAAATAAAGTTTTGTCAATCAAATCATTTCCACTCATCCACCTATGAACACTCACTTGAGGCTCAATTTCAAAGTACCTTATAAAGAAAATAAGAGAAAAATATGATGTTATGGTTTTTTGTGATCAAATCCTCCATCTTTGGCTTCCCCCTAAATTCAATTATTACTTTTTGGTTGAAATTGAATCTTGTTTCCTCAAACTCCAAATATTTATTTTAACTCTATTACAATCAATTATTATTATTATTATTATTATTATTATTATTATTATTATTATTATTATTATTATTATTATTATTATTATTATTATTATTATTATTATTATTATTATTATTATTATTATTATTATCATCATCATCATCATCATCATCATCATCATCATCATCATCATCATCATGGAATTAGTTTCATGATAATATTTTCAATTAATAATGTTTAGCTCACTAAAATTTACTTGATATCTATGTTTCAAAACTATACTTGTCCTATTTTTGCTATTTTCCAATTGGTAAATTAACTTAAAATGTTATTTTGAAAGATTATTTCAATTGGGAATTTAATTAACCTCAAGTTTAATATGGAACATGATAAATACAATAGTGGGGATAACCTAATTATTTGGAAACTCACCTTTTAATACCCCTTTCAGTAGGTGAATATCCCATTTTAAAATGGTTAACTAGGTGTGTTTGATCACTATATAATGATCAAATAAGGAGTTTGCAACCCATGGACTTATAAACTTTTAAATATAAAGATGATATTAGAGTTAAATTTTGTATTAATTAGAGTCCTACATAGTTTAATATGGGAAAATTAATATGGGGGATTATATGGGATTATTTTTATGGCCATCTCTGAGTGTATATCGTACCAACTTTAAAGATAAAATGATTTAGTGGTGTGTTGGGAGCCTTAAAATGTATTACTTATCCAAAAATGTTGTTGTTAGAATGAAGATTTTAATTAAAAATCATTTAGTAAAGTAAAATTTGGCAAACCTTACTATAGAAATGTAAATATTCACCATAATGATAAACTATCTACATAATTTCATTGTGAAGTAATATTAATGTAATGATTGTGGGAGATTTTCTCTCTAATTGTGTATTATTTATTACACCTTTTCTGATGAAAATGTACTTCTTTAAATCCATGGTGGATTGGGTGAATTGGTACATCTAGTAAGGTGAAATAGTTTTTTTTAGAAAAAATATGAATATGTGGGTTAATTTAATTACCTACCACTATTTGACTCAGTGGAGTTAAATTAGGGTGACATTATTTTAAAATATTCACCCTACTTGAAGAGACAATATCATAATCATTCATATACATTGTTTTGATTGGTGAAAAAATAAAATTGATGATAAAATTAATTTGGGAGATTAAGGTTTGTAAATTTGACATAAAAAAATAAAATATTCACTTGGAATTGTGAATCACCAATGTACGTGGTTACGATTGTGGAACCTTTATTCTTATGAGGAAGTGTGAAAACACTTATTAGCCACATGTTATGTGTCTTAGCATCTATTTGATGCTAGTCTAGAAAGTCCCATTGCTTGGTGGTTTAGATGAATTTATGTGTTTGGAATGGTGGTATTTTATTTGTGAAAAAATTGAATGCACATGATGATTTCATTACCATTCTATGCTAGTGTCTGGCTCTCTAAAGTTAAAATTGTATCGAATTATAGTAAATATCATTTTCATTTATAATTTTTTTTATGTGATACCAATCATTATAAAAAAGTTAAAGAGATTTAATTTTTTATAATAAAAAGAACCTTAGTTGTGGCTATATATTTATTTTATCATTCTGGTGATCTATTGAGACCTCAGATTCAATCTAAAGATATGATTTGTGTGGCTCTTCTTTTTTGGTTCTATAATAAATAAATAATATCTCTATATCTGAAACTATTGTGAATGAATTGGCATACAATAATTGGCTAAGTTCACATCTATATTTATGCCTTGGCGTGGACACTAATTATGGAATGCTCATTTAAGCATTTGAGTGTCACTAATCAGGGAATAGATTATTTTATCATGATGATGTTTTTTAGATCATCTCTATATTTATAGAACCATTTTAACTAAAATTTAGTTTAAATTAGTAAACAATAAAATTTTATACCTAATAAGAATGAAGTTTCTATTCTATATTGACATAAATTTGTATAGAACTATTTAAGAATGATTAACTCCATGCTTGGATCAAAATTACATATGTTGTATAATATTAATATAATGTGTTACTATGATGTGAACATAATTATATATTTCTTGGTAGAGAATATAAAATGAAATTTATTGTGTGATTTCATTAACCTAATATGTTGAGGTAATTTTTTTGAGAATCTTTTGTTACTTTTATGAATGTGTACTCATTGTTCTGATGTGAATGAAAATGGTTTTTTCCATGATGTATATTGTTTTGATTTTTTTTATGTGTATCCTTCTAGTATTCCATCCTTAGGTGAAAATATATTTTGAGATATATATATATATATATATATATATATATATATATATATATATATATATATATATATATATATATATATATATATCTTAAATGTGTGACAATTTCTATTGATTATGTATTGGATTATTGATAAATAGTGGGTCATCAAATTTATTGTGCATGTTGATTCTATGCATGGAAATTCCTTATATTATTTGTATTTGTGATTTATAAATGAATTTGTTATGAAAAATTTCATCATAATATTTGGCTAAATGAGAAGATGTAAAGTGTGACTATTTGATCCAATAACTCTATTATAACATAAGGTGACATTATAAAAATTCATTGTTGCAATTCTGGCACGCAATTGTTTTTCATGATAGTTATTTACTATAATAATTTAAAATTTATTATGATGATTGATGTATAAAATTACCCATGGATGACATTAATTCTTTCCCTATGTTCTTTTATTTTTTGTAATTCCTTACATGTAATGGATGTTCGATATGTATGTGGAAACATGGAATGATTTACTTTTACTAAAGTGTTTGAATTATAATATTTTTTGTTACTATTATTTTCATTGCACTATTTTCTCCATCCTATGTGATTCCTTAGGGTGGTTTAAAAGAATTAGAAGAATATAGATTTTATTCTAGAATTAGTTCCCACCTACTAGAAGAATGACTACATGGGTATTTAACATAAATGCCTTAGTTAAGGTGGTAGAATAGGAGGATAAATATTATTATTGATGTCATATGAGGTTTAATTTACTAAGATATTTTTTCTCTACCATATATAAGCTTATTTCTTATTGATCATATTATTACATGCCATGTGATAGTGCTTACATCTCAAGTAGTTATGTGTTAGGGGACCTCTTTTTTTTGTGATCATATTCTATCCTTTGAAATTTTAATTTAGGATTTATGTTGTTATAAATTAAATATTTGATAGTGATGTATAATTCTTTTCATCTTGATTTGACATTCTCAACTAGCTTTGTTGATGATATATGTTTAATGCAACCATGATTTGATAATTTTAGATAGGTTTTTTTTATGATATTTAGAAATGTTTTATTGATATCATTTAGTATGATAGTGATCCTTATTATTATATCATGATTATACATTTCAAATGGTTTTATTATGATTTTGTTCTAATGGTATAAGATTTTATGGATTTATGTGAAATCTATAATTGTGATAAAATGTTAACCCATGTGAAATTTACACATTTTTTTTTCATTATTATCAACACATGTATGAAATTTTATATTAATGTTATTAATATTTGGGTGCCACTAATACTAAGTGGATGAATTTTGGGACATGGTTATTATGGTAACAAAAATCATGGAGGAATTTTAATTAAATGGGAGTAAGTATGTAGTGAACCACTTAAGTTCACATTGGATTAAACCCATGATTAATAATTATTCCAAGTTAGACACATTAAAAACTATATATAATTTATGATTGGTATCATCTTTTTTTATGTACCCTTTAAATATTTCATATTGGATCACCGAGAAAGAAATATGTTCTTATGGTTTTGATAACAAACACTTGATTATTATAAATTTGTTTATATCTCTTTATATCATAGGGGAATCATGATGAGGACTGGTTTATGTGTAGGGAACATGAGTTTTTAATATTTTATATTTATTTATATTTAAAATGAGGTGAGTTGGCTATGATTTGCATTGAATCAATTGGGTAGCTATTTGAGTTGACACAATGCAAGTAGAAGCTACAAAAATGAACATACACAAAAAAAACATGGATGTCATTAGAGATATTGGTAATGGTATGAACCTTATATAATTTTTAATTGTGTGGCACCAGTACAATCAAGTACATTATGATTAAGTGTAGGGTATTCTTCACAAGATCATGGGTTAATATAAAGTATCTTCATAGCTAGTAAGCTATAAATATATAAAATGGAAATGGAACCTTAAACTATTAAGGGATCTCCATCTAAATTATAGATTTTATGAATTACCATTGAGTGAACTATAAGCCATTTTGGAAAAATACTTAGTAACAACAAAATAATGAAAGTGAAGACCACATACTATATTAAGAGGAACAAAGAAGAATCCATCTATAAAAATGAAACCATAATGGATGAAAACATTGTAATGAATAATCCATGGTGTAAAATAGATAATAGTAGTTGGGAGGTCTTAAATATGCATTTGGGTTGTGATTAATAGAGGAAAATAGAGTGTGGTAAAAAAATAAATTGACGAAGAAAACATTCAAATAATTAAATGCAAAAGAGAGAGAAGTGACCACAAGTAATCTTCAAGTCAGAAGAAAATGTAAATGCCCATTCCTCAATTCAATGTCACTGGACCAAAATATAGGAATTGGATAAATAATTGATGGCCATTAGGACTCTAAAAAGATGGTAGTTGAAACTTCTTGAACTAGTTGAACATCAACACTTTGATGAACACCTATTGAATATATATATATATATATATATATATATATATATATATATATCCCATGGAAGAAATGGTTTTCATTCAACAAGTGTTCATCAGAGTGTTGATGCTGGTTCAAGAAGTTTCAACTAGCCAAATTATCGAAGTATAATTAAAATAGTTTCAGCCTCCATTGTTTGAGTTTTAAGTAGTGAAGTATAGAGTTAGGATATAATTATATGCTCACAAAATAAGTAATGATAATGAGTGTCTCACAACACATATATTTACAAATTGATTACAACATTTTTATAGTAATTATAATTTTTTTAGTAGGATGAGCTATTAAATAAACTATTACAACAATGGTTATTAAAGTTGATCTTACCTTCAATGGTAAAAAAGTGTTTTATGGGCATAATATCAAAATAATTCTTTAATTTCACCTTATGGAATTTTCACAAACACTATGAGGGTGGCTAGGTGTAACATGGCACCAATCATCTCTTGATAATCCATTGTCATATTGTGATCTTTATAAAATAAGTGAAATAAGTGGAAAAAGGAAATAAGATCCTAGAAATATGGTGCATGTGTTATAACTTCACCTTTGTTTTACTTGTTTAATGTATAAATTAAATTAAGGTCATATATGATACTAAAAATTTTATAACCTAAAGTTATAACTAAATGATAATTTTATTCAGTTCACTTGGGTGATCTAAAATGCTATGACTTATATAATGAATTAATTAGCATGCAACTTACTATAATGATGAAATATTATTTGATCATTATTTGTTCATGCTTATTTATAAAGGGAATGCTAATGATGTTTATGAATTATATAACACCATAGTCTTGTACACTTGGGAAACTCAAACCTTGGTTATTCCTCTCAATTAGATACCTTTCCTTCTTCTTAAAGTCTTCCATATGGTCTCTCTTGTTCCCTTTGGCCTCTATTTTTGTTAGACTAGTCTTATGTTGATGACCTAGAACATCTATCTTTCCTAGAATGATTAAAAATTGCTTATCTTCTACTTTTACAAGTTATGGACGTATACCTATTTTTATACTTCTCAACCACTTGCATCTTAGTCAAACACCTATATCAACACAAGATTTCTTACCTGACAGAAGTCTCCAAGGACATAAAGTTAACTAATTTTAAAATTAAATGTATCATATTTGCCGGCCTAAGTTCTCTTATGAGAGATATTATCCAAAGGGATTGGTATAAATTAATATCAACCCTCATTCTTTCCTCACCTAAAAAAGACCTCAAGATACCAAGGCAACTCATCAAAGGCATTATATCAAGCATTCAAGTGAGAAAATATTCTCTTTTTTCTCATATTTCCATATTAGTCATAGGGACAACAAATATACATGTCTAAAGTACTAAAGGAGGATACCAAGGGTTATATTTTCCAATTTATAAGCTAGGTAATTTTCATACTTTCTTATAACATATTTCATGATTTACATAGAAGCCAACACATAGGGGAGAAATACATAAGTATGAGGCCTTATTTGGAGTATTGGATATGTAGGTAATACCCATTACTAAAGGGATATTTGAGGAAGCTCAACACCATGTGACCGCCAACTAATTTTTCCCACAACCACTATGATGATTAAGAACTAGGGTTTGATCATTTGTCAAGGAGTGATATTTCATGACACAAATTTGAATATACTAGAGTGAAGGTGACGATTAACCCATAAGCATCTAGGTGATTCTATATAGTTTCAATAGTTATTCCATATTAGACAATAATGGCCAATCTAGATAGTAGTATTAACATAATTGTCCTAAGCTGATGTAATTATCTACAGATATAGAGGCACTTAATCTATAATTTAGTGACTATTATAGAGCATTATTCCAATCTAATTCCTACTTATTCCAAATTTAGATATGCATTATCATAAAAATGAACTATTATCTTATTTGAATCATTATCATTACAATATACAACATAATCATTCTTCCCATTTTTAGCATATCATAACATAAAAAAAATAGTATAAGTTCTATCTAAGTTTTTTAATTCATTAGACTAATATAGATCTATTTATCACCCTCATGCTTATTAATTTATATATTCTTAACCCTATCTACCTACATTAAGATCCACATTTCATTTAGGGTTAAACATTTAGTGACCCTGATTCATATGAATGAAAAAAATCTGATTCTTATGGATTCCAACCTCATAGGGCTTTAACTTGTGATAATTTTTTAGATTTTAAACTTTACCCTAGGGGTTTTCCCTCCTTTATTCACAAGGTCTTTGTGTGCATATGTTTGCAAGTGGATTCTTCCTTGATTAGTGTATTTCATCCTCCAAATAGATCTATTTTAAAATTCCTCAAATTTATTTTCTAATAAAATTAGTATACTAAAAAACCTCTTTTTATTTGCTAAAATTTGGCATGGATTTTTTTTATTTTTTACAATTTATTATTTCTAGTAAATATTGCATACAATGTAAATGATGTACTTAATTTGTAATTAATTTATCAATGTCATCAAAAATTATATTTAATTGAAAAATATCTCTAGAATATCTCAAATTAATTCTTATTTTATCAAAATTATTTATTCTTTATTTTGAATACTCTAAGGTTTTCCCTATGAAAAATTTCACATTGTTTGGCATATTTATGATTTATAATATATCAAATTTCAAATTACTTAGATATTTTTCATAATTATTTTGATATATAGAAAAGCTCTTTTTTTTCCCAAAATATTTTATGAATTTTTTGAATGTAGCATTTTCCTATTTTAAGAAATTTTAGGCTTATAGGTCATACATTGTATTTTTGTTTCCCTATTTTCCTAGGTTCACCTTATTTTCTATTTTTCCTGAAAAACTATTTCATATTATAAAATTTATTAAACATTAGCTTTATATTGATTTATCTTCATTTGGCACATTGTGGTGACCTTGAACTTTGGTCTCAAAACCCTGGTTGACCTAGGGATTCATGGTTTACTATTTTCTAAATTTGGGTTATTGATTTCAATGTTTTCAAAATTTAAAATACAAAATTTTACCTTTTCGAAAATCATGTTCAATATGGATACATCTCTTAATTAATTCATTATATAATAAATAATGGTAGTTATTATGTGTTATGTTTCATGCATGATTAAATCAATTAGGGATATAAGGGGTTCAAAATATAATGATTTAAAAATAAAAAATAAGAGACTTGTCAGAATCAAGATAAAATTCAGACCTCTCTTTACCAATTTTATGGTAATAACATTGAGACTCTTCCTCTTAATCCTAAGGAGGGTGATAAATATCATCCCTCTAACCAAGTTCATTCTATCACTCCTTCGTTGGGTAAGGTACATGGTGTATCTATTCATGTTCAATCCAATGTATCTAGGATTTGTGTTTGTGAAGCCTTAAAGAGCAATTAATCCTTAATATAAAATTAGTACAAAACTAGAAAAATAATTTTAGTTCAAATATCACATTGTTGGAAATCCATATTACATACTTAAAGAATCAAACACTTTGTAGTGTTAATAATGTATTTCCATCCTCATCTACAAATGTTATGCAAAATAAGGTTTCACATCCAAATGAAAAGATACAAGATACATCTAAAATAAATGATTTAAAAAGTGACCAAAAGGCTACTGAGAGATGAATTGAAATCTTAAGAGAAATTATTTGAGAACATGTAATCAGATTACCTCTTCCAAATCCTATTAGGAGATCTAAATATTATTGTGCATATCACAAAATGCATGGGCATCATACAATTTTTTATTTTTGTATTGAATAAAAAAATAAAAATGATCAAAGGTAGTGGTGATCATATTATTCATACATCAACCAAGAGAACCACTCAAAACATGAGTACCCCTCCCAAACCAAAATTACCAAAACAAAAAATGTATACATAATAAAAATTTAGAGAAAAAATAGTTTCAAATATAAAACATAGAGTAAGAAAAGGTAAAAAAATATCATATCAAATAAGAGTATACAAATTCACTCCTCCATAATGATATTTCATTTTCCAAACAATATAGTTTTGGAATGAAATATTTAAAAAAAATGGGTTGTCATGGTCAAAGATTGAGAAAACATTCCTAAGGCATCATTCATCATATTTCCACATATGATCATAACAACCATAAGGGATTGGGATATATTGGAAATGTTAGTGAAAATCATTCAAAGATACATTTGGCCAAGGAACAAGAAAAAGAACCTAAAAATGAGAATATGTCACGCACAGATTAAAATATACCATCACAAAAAGAGAAATGGGCACATTGAATTTTAAACTATGATTTATAAAAAAAAATAAGTCAAAAGTTAATATTAAATTGCAAAATATAAGGTTCAAAATGTTGTTATAAAGGATGAAAATACAAGCTTTTATTCAAATTAGGCCAAATCCATAGCTCATATAGATGGTCGACAATATACATATAAATGAATATTTCAACAAACTATGTTCCAATTGTTTTGGTAACTTACCCCAGAATCTATTTATATCTATATGACATGGATTCACTAATAAATGTGAAACTAAATGTAGACAAATTCAAACCAAATATACCAAGAACAAACTTACCAAAACATCATGATACAATTCCTACTTCTACTATGCATACATATGACACATCTTGTTTCAAAAAGGTTATAAATTTACCTCTCCTTGAAGACTCACATCCATTGGATGAAATCATAGGGTATTTTTTATTTTGCATATTCCAAAAATAACAAAAATTTAAAAAAAGCTTAAAAAATCTAAAAATATTTCCATTATCTAAATATTCTATTAACTGTTTGGCATTTATGTGTTAATTTCATGTTGATAGGTATAATATATGTTAATTCTACATACACATATTTCATGATTATATTTTAGTGTGATATAGGCATATATAGATACATGATCTATTCTCTAATCGATTTTAGGGCTTTCTTTCATGCATCACCATGATGTTGGGTGCATCCAAATTATTTGATCATGAACTTACAGGTTATACCATTCTATGGTAACTTTACATTATCATATTTGACATAATATGTACTTACACATGTATTTATCCATGCGTATTTATTCTATAGTGTATGTGATATGGTATGTACTTGATATATTTTACTAACACACATGATCCATGGGCTAATATGATATGTTTATGCTGGTTTCTTATGATTCCATTTCTACCCTTCTTTGAGTGTCTTGACTTTTTAGTGTCTTATTTGTTGAGCATTTGAATATGTTCCATTGTTTGACAACCCCATTCCTTTTTCCCTCTTTTAAATTTGAATATGGAATTTCATGGTGTATGTTTACATTTTAATATGTCATTTCTTACTTTTTCAACATTTGACTAAGTCATGTCCATTCAATTGTGCAACATTTAAACATGCCCCTTGTTTACAGTATTCTTGGAACATTTTCTATTTACTTTATTTTGAGTGATCTTGTGTGTGCTTGGTTGATTATTGATCTTGTAATTTTATTATATAGATTTTATCATGATTTTTATCATGCATATTTGGACTTGATTTGATCACATTCTATGTCCTTCTAAGATATATATATATATATATATATTCCACATGGTACATTCCCTAGTTTACATGGTAATCTTATCTTTTTGAGTTAATGTAACTACCAGTTTATATCTTCCATAATATCAAAAGGGGGAATATCAGTGGGGGACATGTCATAGAGGTATGGATTTCATATATGCAAGTTTCATAATCTATGTGGGCATGTCATAGAGGCATGGCTTATATATATTCACATGTTTATATTCAATGGGGGCATGTTTTTAAAACATATTATCCTCATTTAGTATGTAACATACCCAGTTTACATTAAGTCCATGTTTAGAAACATGTCCTCCACATTAGCACTTATATCATTTTTTAGATTCTCCACATATACTATGGGCATGTTTTGGAAGCATGTTATCCATACTTACATAGTTTTTAAATTGGATAAATTGCACAATTAAATTATTTAGATACACCTTTGTGGCATAATTCTATACATTGGCAACAATTTCATTCACAACCTCAACATGATATATATCTAAGGTGCATATTTTATGTCATTTATGACTAATATTAATAAATCAACTCAATTGTCTATTCTAAATACTTTCAGGGACTATCATCATCCACCAAATTGATATTTTATGGATTTTATTAAGCCAATATACTATAATAGGTGGTTCACTTTTTGGTATAGTTAAGGAGTTTAAATCATTAAATATTTTCAATTTTATATGTGGGAATTTATTGTATCATCCAACCTCACTAGTTTTATAATATGAGTTGACTTAATTCACTCACTCACACTCACCAGTATATAAGCATGATTACATTACATGGCTTGGTCAATCTCAATTGTTAGGTGGAAACTCATCTTTTATCAAAGGTTTAGGACATGTGTCCTCTAAAATCTCTCTATCTCTTTAGATACATGCACTTTCTAGATTTATATTTTATCCTAATCTCAATTTTAGTGATTCATAATTGTATACATTTCAAATAAAATTTTTAAAAGGTAAGTTGGTTGCATCAATACATAGGTGTACTCTTAAACCTTGATCTCTTTCAATTTCGATCATTTCAATTATTTTAATTTCATATTATATGCAATGATTATATACTATAAAATTTTCATGGTCATACATTTATCACTAGTAAAGCACTCAAGGATTTGATTAAAGGCAAGGTGTGTTATACACACCTAGGTACACATTCATTTCCTTTAAAATATAAATTTAATTACTATATTAAATGGGAGGAAAATGTAGATGATATTTGTGAATTATATAGCACCTCAGTCTTGTACACTTATAAAACTTAGACCTTAGTTGTCCATATTAATTCTAGACCTTTCATGCCTCCAAAAGTCTCACATTTGATCTCTCTTGTACCATGTGTCCTATCTCTTAGTCTAACCAATGTTATGTTGATGGCTCAAGGCTTATATCTTGATCAGAATGCTTACGACCTATTTATATTCCACCTTTGTAATTTCTAGACCTGTACCTACTTTTCTTCTTCTCAAACAATTATGTCCCAATTAGACTCCTACATTGATGCAAGTGTCCTTACCTAATGTAAGTTTCAATGTACCTAAAGTTATCTATTTTTCAAATGAAATGTATCCTAATGTTTGGTTAGACTAAGTTCTATTATGCACTATATTCTATAAATCTGTTGGTATAAATATAAGATCAACCCTCATTCATTCCTCACCTAGAAAATACCTAAAGAGACTGAGGTAACTTATTAAAGTCATTATATCAAGCATTCAATTAATAAAAGCTTCCTTATTTTCTCATATTTTCATATCATTCCTAGGGACAACACATATGTAGGTCTGAATTACTGAAGGAGCAACCCAAGAGCTATATTTTACAAGTTACGATCTATGTCATTACCTACTTGCTTATCACATATTGCATGATTCACATGTAATCCAACATATAGGTGATAACTACATAAGTGTGAGGCCCTCTTTGGAGCATTGGCTATGTAGGTAGTGATAATTGATAAAAGGGTCTTCACGATAGCTTGACACCATGTATCCATTAATCTACTTTTCCCACAACCACTATGAATATATAGGACTCAGGTTTGACCATTTGACAAAGAGTGATAGTCCAAGACATAGATCTAAATGCACCAGAGTGAAGGTGATTACAAAACCAAAAGCATCCAATTAGTTTTATCCTATTTAAATAGTTATTCCACAATATACACTTATGTCTGATTTAGACACTAGCATTGATGCAACCATCCCATGTTGATGTACGTGTCCAAATCTATAGCAACACTTAATCTATAATTTATCGACTATTAAAGAACATTCTTCCATTTTTATGGTCTATCCTATATCTAGATATGTATTATCATTAGAACCAAGTAATTATCTTGTTTTCATTATCATTATAATTTTTATCATAGCTTTACTTGCTATTTTCAACATATCTTAGCATAATAAATTCAATTTATGTTCTATCTGAGTTTTTTAATTAATTGGAATTTTATAGATATGTTTATAACCCTTATTATTATTGATTTATATATTTTTAACCCTATCTACCCATATTAGAATCCACATCCAATTGAGGGTTAAACAAAAAGTGTGTGTTATATTAAGTAAGGGCATAATTAATCCTTGAAAGTAATTAGATGTTAGTAATATATATATATATATATATATATATATATATATAATGAATAATAAAATTAATCATATTAAGTTAATAAAAGGATATAAATAGGAAATTCAATAGAAATGAATCCCTAGACTCAACCATTGATTAAGTAAAATTTGTTTTAATGTTTGAGTGAAAGCTTCAATCTTTTGAAAATTTAGGGTTTGTGATATATAATGGATACTGATTTAATGTTAAATCCTTATCTAATAATCCTTGATCACATCTACATAGATTTTCCTATTGGAATTATATTCATAATTCATTTTTAGACCCCTTGATTTAAACAATTCCTTTGAGGGTTGTATTAAATATCGGTCACTAACCATGGAAGTTGATCCTATCAGACTCAACTATCTACTCATCTAAGTGGTGTGTGTGACTTATTTTTATAGGCATATTAAGTTCCATGAAGAACACCTATGGGATTTATATTTAAGACTTAAATTATCTCCCTTTCCATCCTTTAGTCATTTAACCCATTCATGGCTTGTAACTCATAGTTACCAATAAGTATTATTCCCCAAATTAATAATTTAATGCATAGGAATTATGTTATTTTTATGGAGACAAACTTTACCTCTAATTTCCATCCATAGAGACTTTAAAAGTGAAAAAATATTCTCTATCGATTTGATGTCTTTTTGGTTTCCATGTATTTGAATTGGTTCAAGTCATTAAGTAAATTGGTCTTTGTGAAATTAGTAGCCAAGATCATGACACTTGGGACAATACCATAGCCAAATAGAAATGGATTATTTATCTTCACTTTTAAACTCAATATAATCCTTTCAATAAGCCATGATCGTGACATGTGCCACCATTTAAATGGATTATACCTAGAATCTACCTATGAATGCCTTTAGGTGAGGTCACATGGATTCTATATATGAAATTATCACTTAATTAAATTATATTAGATATATAAATTAACTTTAACACTTAGTTCATATTTTCCAAAATAATAATATTGATGTGTTAAATTACTATATAGTCACAACTTATCAATTAGACTTATTTTATTTTAGGTCACCATGAAATTCATACACAAGATCAATCCATGTGTTGCTCATCCAATATCCATGCTTAACAAACTTTATAGGGGGATTTGAATTGATATCTTCTAATTTTGTGACTATGTGCAAACATCATAAAGATATGTGGATGGTTCAGATATCTCTAATGAGATTTGAATTGTTGATCCATTTACATATTTCTAGTTTATGGATAAGGACATTATTAGCATCAACCTTTGTGGGACCAGATAATATTTTAAGTCACATTAACATAATGTGGATTAAAGAGCTTAAATTAATTAAGCATTTAGCTTTAGCTAAGTTCATAAACCAAACATGTTCATGTCTCGTGTCATGATCTTGGAGCCTGTCTTTCATCAAGTGAAACTGGAGTGAACCTTATTAGGGTGGATTTGTGGGACTATAATTTGAAGATTATTCCATTTTGGGTCCACTATGGATTAGTAAATCTAGCCATGAGAATGTGAGATAAACACTAAATTTCTATAAGTCTTGTTGTTACTAAAGGTTGTGTAGATGCATTATGATATAATGTGATTTGGTTGTTTGATAAATTATTCATAGTATGATGTACACTTTGGAATTGAGTATGAATAAATTCATTTGGATAAACCAATGCATCCACAAAGTCTATGATAATTTAAAATGGGATGCTCATCACTCCACGAACATAAGACTACATGATTTTTACACATGGATAACCTAGATCTCTTAAGCCAGTTCCTAAGGTATTTATTTATTTAAATAAATGTGTGAATTGTGGAAAGTTTTGATCATTGAATAATATTATTTAATTATTGATAGGTCATAGGAAAATAATATTTTGAGGGGGTATAAGTTTAGTCCATGTGGAATGTGATGGACCCATTAGTCCTTCTATCTCAAACGTGACACCAATTCTTGATGTCAACTCCATGAAGAGTATTCAAATTCATGGACACATGTTATTATGGAACACAATATAATATAATTTGCATATATGATTAATTTCTAGTGATATCCACATAGGTATGTGAAGGGTGACAAGAATTTGTAATGTGATTGTGACCATTCTTTTATATATGTTGAAATGGCCTAATACATTAGTGAATCAAGGTTCATTTTGAGTTATTTAAATGGTAAAATTAAGAACAGTTTATTCCATAATTGATTAGGTTATTCCCCCTACCCTTGACACAAAAGGTTTAAACATTTTGATGAAGCTAACCTTTGAGTATTGTTGCATAGCCTTAGCTTGCTCTAAGGTTTCCAAAATTCTAGGGTTTATTATTTTAGTTTTGTTCTATTGCATTCTATTTTTTGATATTGCTCAAAATAATATTGTTACTAAAGATAAAATATAAAATTCTTCCATGTAAAAATTTACCAAATCAAACATAAACTATGAGCAAGAAGAGGCAAATATTTAGAAAGCTATTGATACTAAGCAAAAGAAATTCAAAATTTTACAAAATCATTATTGCTTCAATACAAAATCAAAAATAAATTGTAAGTACAAATTAAAAAACATAAAATACCATAATGGAATCTTAGAACCTATAAATTCATGCCATCAGACCTTTAGAAGACTCTAACAATGCTTAGTAATCATCCTCTACCTTCCTGAAGCACTTGCAAAATGTCTTCCCAATGTTCTACATTGAATCATCACTTCAATTGCTTAAAAACATGTCAAATGGATACCAAATTTGGATCACAAATATACCAAATAAAGTTTATTTTCATTATGAACAACTTTCTAGTTTACCCCGAGATCTGAAAATGCCTCTAGATTAGCTAAAAATGCCAATTTCCACAAACTCCTCCTTATAAATTTTTACACAGTCATTTTCAATACCTTGTTCAAATATAAATTTTTCATTTTAATAACACTTTCAAAAATGTGGAGGACTGGTTGGGACACTTAAATTTTTTACCATGGGTCAAAATTTCAACTCCCATGGTGGATGCTTTACCAACCACTTACCCTGTGGATTTTACCTTATCAAGATTGATAACCCACATGCATTAGTTTATAACATATCATAAAACTAAAATAGGATGTCATTAAATTATTTTATATGAATTTGTTGATATATTCAAACCATTTTTCTTGGCTCGGTTGGCAAATGGAAATTGGCCAAAATTAGCCAAGGTCAATGTGGGTTTATTAGAACCACCTGTGAGTTAGGATGGTTTAAAAGATTTGAGCTTAGATATGGACTTGCGTTGGATTATTATAAAACCAATTATGATTTGGTTTATTAGATGGTACAACAAATCTAGAGCTGGTACTTAGGCTAGATCGTGAGCTCACCTTGGAGCTGGCATGCATAAGTGACTTGGAAAATATGAGGAAAGTAGTGGCAGGCCATGTGGTGCCCTAATGACCCACTACATGGACCTCTCCAATGTCACCAAATTAATCATGCCTCAACCTGCCACTTGTTACAACCAAGAGCACCAAAAAATTATGATATAAAACTATACTGTAATTCAAAATATTACAATTACACTAATAGACCACACCACCTTATTATTATTTATTTTTGCCTTTAGTAAATAAAATTCAATGAATGATATATGACACATATGATGTCCATTTAATGTGTTCTAAATATCATTATAAATCTCTCATAGTTTTATTCCATACTGAATTAGTTTAGGGAGATTTTAGGATACATATAAAAAGTAAAAATCCTCTAGATCAGTGGTTCCTTACCCAATTTATGAAATCTAGAAGAAATACTATTACTAGATTTTCATAAGAATGATCTGTCTAAATTAACATTAGAGCATTTACAAGGCTTTAAATAACATGATGGTGAGTGTATTCAATATTATGTTATATTATTTAAAAACAAATAATCATCTTTAACATTTTGACCCTTAGATTTTCAAGTACAATTCATATTTAGTAGGGGTCCTCTTTCACCACTTAGAGAAAGAGCATTACATATACCTTACACTTTCTTTCACAACCTACACACACACACACACACACACACACGCACACACACACACACACACACACACACACACACACACACACACACACACACACACACACACACACACACACACACACACACACACACACACACACACTCACACACACACACACACACACGTGTGTGTGTGTGTGTGTGTGTGTGTGTGTGTGAGTGTGTGTGTGTGTGTGTGTGTGTGTGTGTGTGTGTGTGTGTGTGTGTGTGTGTGTGTGTGTGTGTGTGTGTGTGTGTGTGTGTGTGTGTGTGTGTGTGTGTGTGTGCGCGCGCGCATGTGCGCGTGCATACGTGCATGTGTGTGCACATGCGTGCGCACACAAAACTATGAAATTGAGCTAGTAGATAATAACAAATCATTTAAATCATCTTACTTTCAACATAAAGTATTTGTTAAGGATGATCATAATAAAAGCAAAATTGTCAAAATAACATCATGACAGAAAGGGTAATATAAAGACAATTCCCTTTCATGGTTACTAATACTTGAGAGGTTGTTGCATCATAAATACATGCTGGACTCCATATATCCTTCATCTACACCTTCATGACCTAGCGAATTACTAAGAGCATATTGGCATGTTTCAAAAAAATTACAACCACCCAAAATTAAAGTTGCACAAAATAAGTCATAGATCACTAAGAAATGGTTCCAAGAACCAATATAACTTCTACTCATACTTCAATACCATGGAGTCCCATGAGACAAAGGTAGAGTATTATATATTCTACAATTTAATATTTGACATACATAAAAAATCATCGATAGCATACATAATTTGTTGTAACATATCCTGAGTCCTTATCATTATATAAGCATTGAATAAATGGGATCATTAGATCTCTCTCTCTCTCTCTTCCCTAATATTAAAAATAAACATAAATTCAAATAAATAAATAAAATTAAATAAATCAAAATTATAAAACTATTTATCATTTACACATTTACTAGATTTTATACAAATGTTACATGAGCATACAATAGACACATGATACATGAGCATACAGATTTTTGACCTTTCTTACACCCACATGATACACTACATTGTGGGAATTTTATTCATTAAGAACGATTGATGAAAATTAAATTATTTTATGATTACTTTACATTATCATGTTATGCATATATAATAATGCTTACACGTGTCTATAATCATGCTTAAATCTTACACAATGTGAAAGATATGTTATGTTATAGGATATTCAGCTCACGCATGTACATAGGGACTAGTATGATATGCTTATGCTAGTTTTTTATATTTCACTTATTCATCTTATCACATGGCTTACTTGAGTGTACTTCTTATTTGCTACTTTGTGTTGACTTTGTAACATTTAAAAAAAATCCTTGTTTGTTGCCTATAGTGCCACTAAGTGTTTTTTATTTAATGTGCAAACAATTAAACATGTCCTCTCCTTAAGTGTGTGGCATTTGAACATGCCCCTTTTTTTAGTCTCCGTATATCCATTTTATGTGACACTGAATTCTCTTGTGTGTGTGCTTGATTGTTTCTATAGATTGCACTCATTACTTTTAGATGTTGACATTATCCATATCATGCATCTTATGGATTATAGAGATTAGATACTTCAACCTTAATTTATATATCTACTTAGAGACGATTCCATTATATGCTCAATTACAACATGATTGATACATATATGCCATAGTTATCTTATCCTTTTGAGATAAGGTGACTATCAAGTTGCATTCCCCTCACCTCAAAATGGGTTCATATTAGTGGGGGAATGTCATAGAGACATTATTCCACATAAATATAGATATCATAATTGGAAAAAAATTAATATAGTATACATGATTCAAATATACACATGGGATAAAATCTTATACATTTGACACTGATTTTCACATATTTGGGATAATGTTTTTTAGATTTACAAAATATATTATATACAGTTTTATAGAGTAAAGGTTAAATTTTGATAGATACTTTAGTATAAGACACATTAGAGTTGAATATGACATGAAAATGTATAAAATCATTGTTGGAGGGTGTGGTCACATTGGCTAGTGGTTTGAGTTATTTTCAAACTAGTTTTTGCCTTAGCCATGTTGACACCCACTCATGGATTTAACACTGTTGAGCACTTTTTTATTCAATTAAGTGACTATACAATCACCACCAGGGAAATATTCTTATGACATTTTATATTTGTATCTTTAATGTTGGTAGTTTCCTTTAGATTCATGCAAGACTCGCTCTCATACTAAAGACTAGCTAGTATAGTGAATCCCATTGTCAGTGTTTAAGTAGTGGGATTAGCTTACTCATACAGTTTATTTTGAGTCACTAAACCCACTTCAAAATTATGGGGGGTGGGGCACTGCATCTTCTATTTCAAGTAGTTCATTGAGTGTATCTTTTATTTGATGGGATTCATTCCATCAAGTGCACCTAATACAACATTGGGTTGATATTTTGATTCATAATTTATAAGATGCCTTGTAACATGAGTTTTATTCTAGACTTTCATTATGGTTTTATTAGTTTTTAGGTACCTTATTGGGACACATTTTATCCATGGTGAGTCTTTTTCCCTAATTTTGTGATCAGTTCTTTTTACTAAGTAAGCATCATACAAATTACCAATTCCTATTTGAATTAGTAGTTACAGTGACTCAACAACCATGTATTCTGGTAAGTTATATTTATTATCATAGGGACACTTCTTATTTCACTATGTTTTTATACATGGGTACTTCATTAGGCCTAATTATTATGACCAATTTAGTCTCTTTGTTTTCTCTTTTCTTATCCCTATTTTGTGCTTAAGGGAGGGTGTTGGCATCATCGTGTTCACATTAGATAGTGGTTTGATTTATTTTCAAATTGATTTTTATCTTAGTCATGTTCACACTCACTCATGGAGGTAAATTTTATTTAGAGTTTCTTTTAGTTGTTGAATTTTTTTCTATGTTTGCACGAACAATATTTTGTTGTGCATGTATTTAGAAAATCCACCTATATTTGGGTTGATTAGAAAAACCAAGTGGTTATTTTAGAACCAAATCATTACCTATTTATTAATAACTCCTTGAACTATCTTTAATCATCTAGAGAGAATCTACTAATATTGTGCATTTCATTTTGAGGCAACAATGAAGAGACTATTATACATATTCTTTATCTAATTATTGTGTGACAAATGACCACTTCATTATGGTAACAATGTGTAGGAGGGATCCTTTAATTATATGAGAACATATTACACTCAAAAATCACATATACATATTTAGACTATACACCAATTATAACATATTTGATTAGGGGGCATAAACAAGGTTATTTTCTTTCTCATCACACATTGATGTGCCAAATTTTCTAAGATGCACCGATTGAGATTTTACCTATCTACAATAATTATATCTCTTTGGTATTGCATAAATATTTAACAAACTCAATCACCTTAGAACTACTTCCATTTTTTAGGTTGATATGGTTACACCACATGAACTTGGCTTTATGGGGTAGAATACGTTTACACTTAAGTTATGCGATTGAGATTCAATGCTCTCAATGGCATTAGAAAAATATGCCCTTTAACTAGAATGGTGGCATAATCACCCTTCAATTATCCTCTTAACATATTCAAGGTTTAGTTGTGAACCTCACTCTTTAATGATTCAACAAGGAAGCATCATCACCAAATCAAAGTAGGAACAACATGGTTACATCGATGCACAAGTGTATCCCTTCAATTCTCTTTTTACTTTCAAGCATTAAAATTATTTAATTTTTAAATTATATCAACTAATTAAACTATAAAAATTGTCTTGTTTACATGTAATTCATAAACAACAACTTCAAACAAAGCTCAATCAAAGTCAAGGTGTGTTGTGCACAGTAAGGTACACATTTCTTTACTTTAACCTAGTAATTTCATCCTTATGTATTTATAGATTAAATGGGGAAGCAGAGTTTACATAATAAAATATGATTTTATATGACATACTAGTCTTTTACACGTGAAAAATACCAATCACGGTTCAAATCTTCATTTTAAGACTTTTCCATTGATGAATGGTTCATGTTCACTATCTCATTGTGACTACTGGTTTATCCTATAGTTTGACCCTAATATTTTGATGAAACAGATCACTTGTAGCCTAAAGTATTCATAAAACTTTATTTCAATCTTACACAGACAGTTATAAATCATTGATAGTTTTTTACCCTATAGGACATTAGCATTTAGATTAGGATACTAGTATCAACACTAGTGTCCCAAATATGATTTTAGTGCCCCTATCTTTAAAATGGTTAATTTTTCAAATATTTTGACATGGGTTGGATTTTTTTTTTAACCCCTATGTGATATTATTCTAAAAGGTGTGGTATAAATAAAAATCAAAAGGTCATTTATTATCCATCTAACAAGCACTTCTCAAGCTCACACTACACTACTGAAGTTTATTTTCACAATTGAGTTTTACTAATTTATTCTTTCCTATTTCTAAATCAGTCAAAAGTGTAGTTTTCTTAGAGGTCTAAAGTATTCAAAAAGTAACTTATGAGTAATATTTGTCAAGTTACAAACCTTATCACTACATTTACTCACATGTAGGATATTACACAAGTGGTCACATACAAGCCCACATAAGGGGGGAACTACATCAATTTGCGGCCCTCCTTAGAGTATATGGATATGTAGGTAATGTTCATTGATAGAGGGGTCTTTGAATTCAACGTGACTTTATTTGATCCCACTAATGATTTGTTTTTCAAGGTGACATGTTCTAAACTGGAGGACATAAGGTTTTGAATAAGAGATTGATATCTAGAATCAGGGCATGAGATCCGAACAAAGAATTGACAAGGCGACAATGAACCCTAATAGGCATAACTAAGTGTTTCATAAAATTATCTGTATTTAGAGCTAGATAGAAATGTCAAAATCAAGATAAAAATGTCGATGCTAGTGTTTGCAGTCTTAATCTATTATCCTAATTGACCGCTGACGAATTGAGGTGAATCATAAGACTATCTTCTTCTACCCTTGTGTTTGTTAGATCTCCCTACACATCATTGTATAAATTAAACATTGTTTCTACTTTACATTATTACTTTCATAATATTATTTAGTATTATACTTTTCGACACATATTATATTCTCAAATTTAATATATTTATTAAAATATTGTAAATTTAAATTATTTAATTGATATGTTTTATAATAGATAATTCTATAATTGATTAAGCTATTCACCCTACCCTTAAACACAAACTCATTAAAAATCACCCTTCTCCTCACCATAATTTCCTTGTATCATGTGCAAAATAAAAGCACCATTTTTGTTTACAAATACCCTCATTTTTTGCTTCTAAGTACCAACTTAGTCATAAAGCATAACAAGTACCTTCCCTCGTCCCCGCCCCTCCAAATAAATAAGTCAAAGTGTTTGACATTACGCTGGAATCCATTCCATGTATAATGGATTTTTGCCCAAAAGAACCAACTAAAATTATGTGAATTCTATATAGGAAATACTTGGAACGCACAAAACACACGATATAAATTTAATTCAGTTTGCTGGAGAAAACCGTGTTCAAAAGCATGCAGCGTCTCCTTATTGCATTTAACAAAATAAATGCAATGGATTGACAATTGCTCAATTGCGTTTATAAACAAAACATTGCTCCATTGCATCTCCTATTACAATTCTGTTTGTTTTTGGCAATTGTAAGTAAATTATTTTTCTTTAACCTCCACTTATTATTTGTTATAATAAAATATTATTTTTAATACAATATTATTTATAGATTTTATTTACCATATTTTATAAATAAATATGGTTGCATATTAAAATATTATTTTAAATCATATGTTTTTTATACTTGATGTTTCTTTTTACCATCACAGTCCTTTTTTATATAAATAAAATAATATAATTATATATTTTTTATAAAAGATCAAATGTATCAAACAAGTGACACAAATAATAATATCCATTAAAAAAAGCTGCTTATAACTCAAATAACACTTGATACTTACCATTTGGTAGTTGTGAGTATTTATAACTTTATGTGGTTTGTGTATGCTTACCTTCCTCGTTGCATGCTCGGATGCAAATATACTTGTGTAGGAAGGTATCATCCCATTTTCCCCTCCTTTATCGGAAATAAAGAATACAACCATATGATTTCAAGAAAGCATTAATACACTATAAAGCAATTTCAGGAATGCATTAATACACTATAAAGCAATATTGACAAGTAATTGAGTAAAATAAGTAAAAGTGGTTCTCAAAACTACTAGATAGGATTATAACATTACGGTTCTCATGTTGGCAGGTTTCGTTTAAAATTTTTCTCAAATATATAGAGGTTACTTATTGTGGTAAGTTTATTTAAAAAGTCGTTTTCTTTTTTCTAATTATTTTAATAAATAGATAGAAATTGTAAATTAAAAAGTTTGTTTAAAAATTTTAAAATTTAGTTTTAAATAAAATAATTATTTTTATTGAAATATTTAAAAATTATATAAATTTTATTTTGATAGATCAAAATTATTTTTAAACCTTATAAATTTAAAAAATAAAATAAATATTATATATTTTTAAATATTTTTTATTAAAAATATAAATATAAATATAAATTTTATTTTATATATTTTGTTAAAAAAAATTGTTATAATAGACAAATTAAATTTTATTTAAAATGCTTAAGATTAAATAATTGTTTAAACGTAATTGGAAGTAACTTTGTAAAATGAATCAATATTCATATTTTTTATATTGAAATAGTTGAATTTATAAAATTTGTTAACATATTTATAGGTATGTATGTTTGTTTGCAGTTTAACACAAAGGAAACATGCTTTCTTTTAACAATACAAAAATTAATTTCATTAAATTTATTATTATATTACTCTTAAATTCTTATCTCGCTTATATTCCAATCATATACTTATAAAGAATAGATATTATTACATAATGAATATTATCGTAATATTATATTTTTATAATAATTCATCCATATGTGTGTGTGTGTGTGGGGTAGCACACTTCATAACAAAATGTTATAAAACAAATAAAAAGAATTAGATATAGTCTTTAAGTATTCTTCAAAAGCATATCTTTAAAAGAAATATTTTATTCCTTTAATTTTAGTATATATAGTTTCTAAATACTCTTCAAAAATATCATCGATAAAAGAAATGTTTTATTCCTTTAGTTTTACTATCATCTTTAAAAGAAATATTTTGTTATGAAGTGTACTACCTAATGTATGTATGTATGTATGTATGTATGTATGTATGTATGTATGTATGTATGTATGTATGTATGTATGTATGTATGTATGAAAATTAGAAAAAAAAAATAGAAAAAATAACAATAATAATAGCAATGGCTTAGATAAACTCTTTAGGTATATTTTCAATGATAGAATGAATTCAACATTTATATTATAATATGATTTTGATTCATTTTTGTGGTTTTTGGTATTATCAAATACCTTCCATAGGTTTTCTATATTTTAAAAATTATCAATTCATCTCCATGAGATGCCACAAAGTTACTTATAGTGACGTGAACTTACTATGAGTCAATATAGAAAGATAGTGCATGGTGTTATCTAAGCAATACTGATGTGGCATCCAACCCCATAATGGATTCAACAATCCATTCAATACTCAAATCTCAAACAAAATACATAAACATATCTCATAAAATCATCTCTATCTTAATTAAACTGTCACAATTACAAAAGCTTTATCAACAAATCTTATCTCTCATCCCACATAACTTGGCCAAATGCCAAGGAGGCATAAAAGGCTTCTCACCAAGCCTATCTCCCAAATTCATGTACCTAAGACAATAATGGATACATTAATTTATAGAAAAGTATGAGGAAAGAAGGGAGACAAAACAACTACTTCCCACATCCCACATGCGTGAAAACATGACAAAGCTGATAAGTCCAAGGGAAAGATATGCCATGTTGTCCACTTGGAGTGATTATGACTAAAAGACAAGCATATTTGAAAATTGGCACCACCTTCATATGTGAAATACTATTGATAAATAGTGAAAGGCAAGTCACATGTGCAAGGTCAAAAAGGAAGATCATCTTCTTTAGACAAGGTAGGACACCTTTATGTGCATTTTTTACCACTCTTTCTTGTTCCCACATGAGAAATTTGACCCATGGCACCTCTGTAATCAAGAATAGTGTGGTGACACCTAACTAAGATGAATAGTATCTACCACATCATTAGTGAATAGTGTTACATGAATAGTGTTTTAACCACCACATCAATCTCCTCTGGTTGAAAATAATTTAGCTTCTGAGAGTTGTCCTAATTGTATCCATGTCATTTATTTAAAAAATAATAAGAAACCATACTATTTATTTTTGGTTGATGCAAGATTGCTCAAACTCTGGGATGCTCCTACATCAAACACTTAAGATAGATAATGTGATCTCTTGATCACATAGATGGGTAAGCGGTAGAAACACTCTTCTAATCATGTGGGATAATGACTATGATGACCCATTTCAACACACCAGTGTACCTAGATAATATCATTTTTCTTGTACTCCTCTTCTAGCATCTTTTTACTAGCCTTGAAATTGTCCTCACGGGACCACAAACCACCCTTAGGGGATCACACATCCCATCTAAAACCATCCTCTTCCAAAGGCTAATCTATATACTAATGAATTTACATGTGAGCTCTAACCTACTATGAAAAACTAACCTCATCCTCCAAGATGCTCTATCATGCATCTTATCTATCCACCTGAGCTCTAACTCACCACTATCCATCCATCACCACCAAAAAATCACATGGATTTATTCATCCATTACCCAACCACCCTTTAGATATTACATACCATTACATAACATTACCACTTATAGCTCCTCTCTCATGGATGTATGATCATTATTTTCACTCTCTTCATCTACATATACTTGCACACCAATCACTTCCTTGGTTTCCTTCATGAAAATTTTTAGCTCCTCATGGCTACCCTCTTCTTCATCCATTTGCAACACTTCATGGATGTAATTTTCTCCCACAAGCATCTTTTCAAAGATGATTTATTCCTCCAATCTTATCTCTCCATCTTCAAGATCACATATGATCTCTTCATGTTGCTTTCTCAACAACCCCTCTTCTCTCCATAAGGCAAGTCTCAACTCTTGCCTCTTCTTTCTCTCAATAAATAGATTTATAGGCCATTTCACTCTCTTCTTCAATCACTATACCAAATTATTGGCTCTCTTCCTCTTGCATATTCTCTATCATCTATCCAATTTATCTTGGATCTTCATCAACATATTCACCAAGTCTTCCCTTAGTAGTACTCCTCCATTCTTGTATGCCATCTTCATACCTTCAAAAAAAAAACACATTCACTCACATCAACAACAAGATCCTCTCTATGGGAATATTACTTACTCTGATACCACTTGATGTGGTCTCCAACCACACAATAAATTCAACAATCCATTCAATACCCAATCTCATACAAAATACATAAACATATCTCATAAAATCATCTTGATCTCCATTAAACTCTCATAATTACAAAAACTTTCTCAAAAAAAGCTTATCCCTCATCCCACATGACTTTTCCAACATGCCAAAGAGGTACAAAAGGCTTCTCACCAAGCCTATCTCCCAAATTTGCCTACGTAAGCCAAAATTGAATACATTCATTTATAAAAAGTATGAGGAAAGAAGGGAGACAAAACCCAACTACATCCCACATGGGTGAAAATATGACATAGAAGAAATGTCCAA
>JARHVA010004601.1:770000-790000 GCA_037957365.1 Torreya grandis
CTACATGACTCATTATGAGCTTTGAGTGGAGAATATGTATAGGCACAATATTTTTTAACTTTATTAATTATTCATTATTTCTCTCTTACAATAACCCAAAGAACATTAGTCTCTCTAAATGTGCACCTTAAATGGTGTAATGGGAATGGGCTTGGTAGAGGTTTGGTGCTTTATAGGATTGTTTGCCCCTATACCACCACTTAAAAACATTATAATATGATCTTATTCATTTACCTAACAATCAAAACCCTATATATGCACCTATATAAGTAATTCACCATTTAAAATAAAACTTACCTAATAAAAAATCCCATTTTACTAAATCACATCGACCAAGTCAACCCCATTCTGGGTATAACAAATGTTACAAAACTCTATCATCCAAGGCTAACATAGTTTATGACATAATGGCTCTCCCCTAATAAAGCTGACCAAGATAAATTCATTAGCTAAAATCCCAAGAGGTTTTAGGGTCAATACATGGCCATAAATACCCCCTCAACTTCATTTTTAAGGGAGAATCATTCAATTATGCATCATTTATGCTCACAAACCTTCTTATATAATCAATAGGAGGTTTCATTGCTTAGTTTTTTACCTTGGAGAAGTAACACTTGCATTATGACGTTTACGGATGCATAGGATAAATATTGTATCCTAGAGATGGTTTCTATTTGTGATCCTTAGAAAACCACAATAACCTTTTTAAAAGCACCATTGGCCAAGGAAGAGATTGAGGCATGACACATTCAATTCAACAAGGTAAGTATATTCTTAGCCCTTCATATTTTGATAATTATATGTTTTAGAGTTAATATATTGAATTGTATCTCTCTTTTATTAAATTATTTATATTTTATATTATATATATTTATCATTTCATGTTTATTATCTTTCTCATTTATGCCACAAGCTTTGATGAGCACTAAATTAGTTTGCATATTCATTTACTAGATTAACTTGCATATTTATTTAATAGATTAGTTTTCTTCTTATTATTATAATTATAATACCTAGCTAGGCTTATTACAAGATGAAATTTTACTAGAGGCATTGAAAACCTCTCATTTACTATTGTATGATAAGAAACCCCATAGTATAGTTTTAGTGGATCGTTTATTTGTCATGGCCTTGGTTTTAAAAAAATTCGAAGCAAAATTCTTAGTTGATTACCTTCTTTTAGATTGAATATTATTAAATAGGATAAGTTATAGATATATCTAATTTATCTTACATACACTTATTACCTAATAAGTCTTATCTATAAATTTTGGTGCTTGAGGTGTTTACTATGATTGGATTGTTGGCTGAGTAGTTGTAACATTATTTCTTCTTATGCTCTTGTTGGAGATGGTTTGGAGGGATGAATTGTGTCTCTAGAATGATTTATTCTATGGAGATATCCATATGTGACAATTTATTTTAAACTTTATCTAATTATTGATAACTTATCACACCATAATGATCATAGTTAAAATCATGACTTGGCACCCCATAATATTTTGAATGCCTTTATCTTCTGTGATTGTGATAATAGTCATAGAATTTATCACTTTATACTAGATTTCTTATTCTAACTCCTCTAATATACTTACATACCTCTACATGTAAATACCAACAAATATATTGTGTAACATATCATTTTTATATGTTTGCATCTTGTTCATGAGACTATTTATTTATTCAAGTGACTATATTAGTGAGACATCCAATATGTTATAGGTAACTAATTGATCGTCCATTGCTACTTGGGCTTTGTCTACCTTGGTGAATTATTTATTGTCCCCACTCCATGTGGTGTTCAAATTTTGCTTCCAATCAAGCATGCCTTATGATATATGTAGAGTTTGGATCATATCCATATCCAAAACTTTATCATATTATTCAAGTATTTTAAAAGTATATTTTATTTTTTCCTTGATATTTTAGCCATATGTGTGAAGTTGTTGAAACTTCTACACAGTGATCTAGTTTTTTGAGATCTAAAAGAATAGGCTAAGAATTGCTTATACTCAAACATGAAATTGTCATCAAAACATTGATTGACCAAATTAGGAAAAGAGTTATTAATCAATTGGTGTGATTTAGTTGGGTGGAGGTGTAGGTCTACATTTTTCTCCTTTAATTATGATACCTCTTGTTCAAGCATAGAATCCTTCTAAGTGATAGACTTGTGGAATGAAGTTTCTCATTCAATTTTTTTAGAGTATAGTTTATTTATTTTTCCCATATTTATTTATTATTTGATTTTTCCCTCGCTTAGAGTTTTCCTATTTTCAAGGAGAAGATTGCTTAGGTGCACAGATAGATTGGATGCTAGGAAAGTAACTCCCTTTACTGGTTATTATGGGTATGGGAGTTAGTCCTCTATTATTAGCTCTATTGACCACTTTTTGTGGAGGAGTTAATATTCTATTCTAATGGTTTGTTTACGACCTTTTGTTGTTAGGCATGGAATAGAGCATGGTAAAATCACAAAGTATAATAGGACACACGTGTGAAGTATATAGGTTTGTCTTTTATATAAACCTTTGTATGTATTTAGATTGACAATGTTAATTGGGTAATATAAAAATATGAAGAGTCTTTCATTTTATATCTCAAAAGGTTGTAATGAGAAGAAATAGTGAATTGTAAAAGTCTATATAGTGCTTTATTCTAATAGAATATGGCTATGATGTGTTGATAGATATTAATAGAATCATTCTAATAAGGTTTTCCTAATCTTATTTTATGTATGGTTAGTCTGCAGTAACTACTCTATTTTTATTTAATATATTTATCATATGTTATGCATTTGTGCTCTACCTTTGGTTAGAGTTTTATTCATTTTACCATGTATGTTTAATTTTGTATGTAAAGGTTAAATTATAAGTGTGTAAGGTCATTCAAATATTCTGAACACTCTCCACTATGCAAATTATCCCTATAATTAGCTTGTTTTAGATTATTTTTAGGAACCTTTACTAATAATGCATTAGTGAATGTGGAACCATTTGGATGAAATATGCTGAGATGACTACCAAGATAAAGAGATATAAAGAGATGGATAGATGAGAGAATCCAAAATTTCATGGAAGAAGAAGCAAGTATATTTGGAACAATTATGAAGGATATTATCCAAGAGCACATCTATGGTGAAATATATGAAATCATTTGGTGTGAGTTTCCTAGATTCTCGGCCACATGGCTAGCTAGGTTAGAATACTATTGCTTAAATGTAAGGAGGAAAGAGCATATAGTTTGGATATAATAAAAATTAGATAGACTATAAAACATAGATATAGATTGGTTCCTAGTAGTATATTATTGGATGAGGACTATAATTGATGGCTATATCACAAAGTTTTCAATGCAAGAATACGTAACTTTTGAGACTATGCAAGTTTGGTTCATTCAAGGAGTCAAGGTGAAATTTATGTAGTGACTATATATGTTGATAAAAATGTTGGTTCTAGATAAGGCTATGGTGACTACTCCAACCAACATGGATTAGTCACTTCAGTCACCATAGAGGTACGTGTAGGATGAAGTGAATGATAAGGAGTTGAGTAAAATAAACTTGAAATTTATCCCATAAAATTGAAGGACAAAAGAGTTATAGTGAGAACAAAATTTTGGGATTAGAAAGGGAACTACAATAGAAAAAAATGTGGAACAAATAAAGAAACCCAAAAGTAACTATAGATAGGATAAAAAGTATAGAATAAGGTGCTAGACTAGGAATGATGCAAGAAGAAGATTCTAGCTATGAGGAGATTTATGGAAGCAAAGGATGCATAGAGCGTGAAAAAGGGCCCTATGAAGAGGAGTATGTAGATAAAAAATATGCATATATGGAGTTAGAATAGAAGGATGAATAATGTAGGATAGAATTAGAATAGTTAGAAGGTAGAGGTAGACCATAGTTAATAAAAGGGTTTCTATATAGACCTAGAGCATAAAATTCTTGGGAATAAATCTAATTCAAATGTAAAAATTTGGTAGGTTCAAGTTCAAAATTAGCATAATTTCAAAATAGAAGTCATTCACTTCAAAAGTACACATCCCCCAACCCAATTTATTACATTATAGAATAACAAGTGTACGTGAAGAAGTAGATATGGATTGGTTTGATTCCCATATAGACAAATTTGGAAAGCCAAGTGTAAAAACAAAGTAGATAATAGATAGAATAAAAATAGAAGGAGAAGTGATCCTGTTTAAGACACCTAAAAATTCAAGTGTGTAATTAACATTGAACAGTCAATAATACAAAACGAACAGTGTGCCATCACATAAAGTCACTACTATGTATATACCTTTATTCATAGTTACTACCGTTTAACAACATATCATAACAATTACAATTATTCCCCATATGTCTTTAGCTATAGGAATGCTTAATTCGTTAGTGCCCTATGATAGCTCTAGAACCTAATAACTTGTGACATGAAATGGAATGTGAGATGAATAATAGTAGATAATGTTAAAAAATGTAAAATCATAGGGGATTTTTTGAGATGAAACCTACAGTTCATTTTTATGTGAGATGTAAACACCCTGGACATTGTGAAAGTTGAAATTTTATTGATAGTAGAATATAAATTAAAGAGATAAACATGCTAAACCATTCAAGATGTAAAAAATATTTCAAAAATATTGGGAGAATTTGTTTCATAATATGACTAGAGATGTTCTAATGTCATGAACAAATTTAAATTCATTTTATAGGAAAATGATAAGACTTCTTGGTTCATATAAGGAATGTGACCAAGAATTAGATTTTTCATTATATAGACTCAGTATCCAACTAAATTTGTTGCTCGATCCACTACCTATGAGTAGATTAAATAGAGGATTATGGGGACACCCCCATAATTGGTTCTAAGGTTGAAGTAACGATAGATGCATTCATAATTGATGAGATTCATGAAAAAGATAAGCTTAAATGAGGTCTATGGTGCACAGACTATGAATAATAAGGACATCATACAAATGATTGTCCCAAGTTCAACCATAGTTTTTGTGAGATACATAGGTAGTAGTGCATGTGACTTATAAGTGTCATATGTTATAGAACTACATACAAAAACCACATGGTTTTTTTCTATTTTTTTTAAATCCATAAACCATGATGAAAATAATTATTGAGCATTGTATGAATTGAAGGAAGATATTATTAAGAATGTATTTGTAGTTGTGACATAAGTACCAACTATAAATTAGGATATTCCATGACTAGAAGTGGAGATGACTAGTGTGACACAAAGTAGTCTAGAATGGATGCCTTCATCACCTCAATATCATAGACCTTAATCAATGCAGTATCAACCATAGGGCCTAGTAAGTTGGAATAATACATCATCTTCATCATATTAAAATTTTGGTCAATATGTGAAACTATGGACCAACATGAACCTTATGAATTATAAACCAAATTATGTTCCAAGTTCCCCTCAGCCCTAATATAATGGGTATTTTGCATAAGCAAGTCAAAAATTACCTTACCAACCCACAGAGACAAGTATACTAGGTATAATATAAAGTAGAAGGCCATCATAAAATAGAAGATTATCTGGTATTGGACAAACAAAGGAAGGAGAATAAAATGCATAATGTAAAATGATCAATGTACATATAAAGTAAAATGTGCTTATGCAATCAATCACTTGGAAATAAAGAGTCAAATAAAGGTTACCACATTTGGAAATACCTCAAGATCAAGGCATTAAAAATTTGCACCAAGAAAATATCTTGATCCTACTAAAAAAATAATTTGATGTGTCATGTTGTGGATGTATTACAAGATATCCAATAGGAACCAGCTTCTGAGGGTGATAACATAACCATTAATTCCCAAATGCTTGGATAAATTGTTAGGATCATGAGATAGGATGGTTTTGTGACTAATTTAAAAAACTTGATAAAGTTAATGAGTACACTCCTTGACAATTATATATCCAAAAAAGATCAGAAAGATAATATCAAGCAAGATAATGATTAGTTATACAAATAAAATGTTGGGTTGCATGATTTTATTTTTAAATACCAAAAGATAATTAATGATATATGAATGAAGTTGGTACAACTTCTTAGTGATCAGTTCATGGTTGAATATTATCACAACACACACTATGTTGGCATAAGGAATTCATCATACCTTCATAGTAACCATGTCACATTAGGATCACTAGATCATACATCAAATACCACTCACCATGCATATTCACCAAATGCACCTTGACATCAATGACAACATTTCTCAACAAACTCCCTATTTATCATTGATGGCAAAAAATTCATCAAAATTATTACTCTTATCACCCATAATCTGGTCAAACACCCTTCTTGAACATTATACACCTTTGACATTAATGACAAAGGGTCATACATAATATAACTTATGGAACCATTCATTCTCTTTCTTTATAATCTATTTTTAGAAACTTAAAAAATAATTTTAAATGAACTTTGATTATGAGACCCTATATCTTATCCTTCACATAACTATTATGATCCAAACTCATTAGGCTATCCTTTTTTCTTTTATCCATCAAATATCTTCTTCAAATAGACTTAGATATAAAAGACTAATTACCTTATTTTATACACTTTGATTGGACCTTCAACCTTTATTCATACCATAAATAATCCTACTATCATCCTCTTAGCTCCTTACACCATATCTAATCCATCTACAACATGACAACCCTTCTTGTATTACTTTATAGCTCATTAGGTTTATAAAACACCTTGTTTACTTTTTTTTTTTTAGACTCTTAACTTGTTTGATAACCTTCACCTCACACATCCAAGGCATACTGAGCATAGATACCTATGATACATGACCCAAAGGTCATATTTAAACACTTAGATAAATCACACTCAATGCCAATGAGCATATAACATTTCTATGGTTATTGCTTGTCCTTTGTCTCAAAAAGTCTATCTATAATCAAAGATATTGTTACAATGGAACAATCTAGTCATTCATGTGGGAGTAAAGATCACTTATGTCATGTACATAAGGTATCTTAGAGTCTCTTCTTTCATCAATCTATCAACTAGGTTTATGAATATATGATTTACTATGACAGACCTATGTCATATCTTGTCTCCTTCAAGTTTCTCAAGCCACCATGGCATAGATCTCATCATGAAAAATATTTCATGCACCTAATCACTATCAAATAAATTTTTTCAATTGTCTCTATTTTCCTTTGAAATCCATCTTATACAAGATACATCTTTACAAGATGTTCCTAGATATCAATTATTGATTACCAAATAATAGAGAAGACAATGATTAATAGTCTTACTTTTAATATATCACAGCTCTCTTACTTCTACCATGTCATGACAAGACTCAAGCCTTCAATGCACTTGAACACTTTTAACATCTCAACTTATGCCTTCATATAACCATCACTTATCACAAATCTTATCAATGTAATATTATTATGTGTATTGACATAACTTACTACCAAATTAATATACCTTGCTCTTACCTAGACACCAATCTCAAAATAACTACTCTCTTGACAAAGAATTTAGAGTAACCAATCTCCTCCTTTATATTCACAACTTGTTCATCATATGAAACATATTAAGTACACACAGAACATCTCCAATCATAGACAAAAACAACTACAATTAGATAGCAACAACTTACCTCTTAACATGTCTTCATACATTTTTCACATACCATACCTATCAAATCTCAACAAGCATCCACCATGCTTCTACTTATATATGAGTATCTACAAGAAGCCTTAATGGAGCCACCCCTTTTATAGGGCATTATAATAGTATAAATTTAAGGATATTCATAGATCTCGATACTGTCAAAAGACTAAGTATTCATCAATGTCCTTATAGGATTTATTGTTAATTTAGGCTTGATGTTTGACTTGGATTCTACATAATATTTTTGAGCTAGATTATGTTCTACATAACGTTTCAAATCTGAATTATGTTCTAAAATAAAAATAACCCACCTTGGTTTATGAGTTGATCATGACTCACCTTGTCATACTTATTCTTCTCATTAAACTCTTACAGTACCATCATTATTTGGTATAACATCATTATTATCAAGAGAAAAATTTCCATCATCAAAATCCAAGTTTGTGCTTATTAGGATCACCTTTAGGATGTTAGGCCTATCTCAAAGGACCATGATATGATACTAATTACTAGAATCAAAATGTACTAGGTGGAATGAATATTTTCCCATATAAACTTTTACTTTCATTTAAATATATTATAATCATTCATCAAGAAACATCATCATCTTAGCAATATCAACTAGTCTCACAAAATGAGAATATACACATATTAAATATGAACATATCAAATAAGTGGGAAAACCTCATTGGAAATAAAACCCACTAAAAATATCATGTAAAATAATTCCTATAAATTAATGAATCAAATTAATTTTATTACCCACTCAACTTGGAGCACCAACCCCAATCTATCAAGTACCGACTTGAAAGAGTCTTTAGTAAGCACCCACTTGCAATGAAACACCAACTCCCTTAGTGAATCAGTACCAAATCATCTACCTTTTAACAAAGTACCAACTCAACCAATTATAATTATATATTACATATTTTTCCTTGTAGCAATCTTAAAAATATGATGGTCTTATTCTTCAGCTCTTCACACACTTATATTCCTCTTAAATTAGCCTCTAACCTTATTTGCTCAACTATCCCTCCTATTGATTTGATTAGGTCATATGACCTTGATCCTAATGTTTAGACATTATACTATATATTAATTACTCCATTATTATGGTCTAAATGACCTCCTTCTTATATTTATTCTTTTTTAGTTACTTTCCCACTTTACTCACATCTTACACAAATAGGCCTGAAAACTTACGTTGTACTTATACTAGTCTCTTGATCTGATACACCTAGGTCATACATACACACTTGTACACTTGATTTAACATTAAAATATGTCTTATAACATGTTTCAAACATGAAAAACCAATACATTATGTTGGCCATATCTTAACACACCAATCTCTCGATTAGGTTGTAAGGAGACCTAATCCCATTAGGCCTTCATTAGAGCACCATTTTAATGATTCAAAAATACATATAAGAAATTAAAAAATAAAATTAAACTCAAATTTACCTTATAAATATTAAGTTTATGTCTAAAATTCCTTTTAGGCCCAACCACCACTTGAACCCATTCTCAAAACACTCTTCCCAATAGAGTTGTGCATACATAAAAGAATGTCTTGAAACCTTGAAGTAAAAAAAGATTACAAAAAAATGGAAAAAAATAAAATATTAAGAAACCTCATGACCTCAGAGTCATCAAAAATTTTATTTTATGCTTAAACTCAAGTTATACATGCTCAAACTCTTCTCTGCAAGATGCTTACTCTGAATTTCCAATTGGCTTCAAAACACAATCACAAAACCTTTAGATTTATACATCTAAAAGGACATAATAAAGGAATTTAAATGGATTAAAATGTTTTTTTTTTTAAATTATAAAAACCTCCAATAGGTATCTCATAATATCTAAGGGAAACTATTGGTCTTGTAGACCAATCTGTTGACCTTCTCTCTCAAAGTCCTTATTCATCTAGACAAGCCATTTTGGACTCAATGTTCAAACATGTTACACTAAATTCATAACTTATTATAATAATTTATAGTTCATATATGTACCAATAACCATCACCATATTAATTATATACTTCATTTCATAATATAAGGCTTCAAACTCATCATTGTACCTTGTTCACTCAAAATTACCAATTTTCTTCAAAGACCAGTCATGGTGACTTCAAATTCCAAAACCTATGTAGACACATTAAAATACTATTTATACATTAATATTATCATTGTATATCTTAATAAAATCTAAAAACTAAAAAATACTAAGGTCTAATGGAAAATGTTAGACATATAGACTAATCTCTAGACCTCTCTATACATAGACCTCACTATGCTAGACAAGTCAACTTGAGATCATCTTTTTGATATATAAAATGGTATTAAAAATATTTTATTAAACATGTAAATGTATTAAAGGTATTTAAAAACATATTCATGTGATTAGTTTATTCCCTAATCCATGATGACACATCGCTAATTAACTTCTCACTTCTATTTGGTGTTCTCATTGTCTGCACCATTAGGTCTATTAGTGATAGGTAAACTTGTAAGAGTAGTTTAGAATACTTTATACATATAACCTACTCAAAAACCATCATGGAAATTAAATTCAAGTTTTATTTTTAAACTTTTTTCCATTTAGCAACTTTAACTTGGTCAATTCTATCTGCTACACTAAATTTATGAGAAACAAGGCCTTTTCTATAGGATACACTCACTCACCTTTCAAACCAATCATACTTGGAGAATCTTTGGATATTTTAATACAACCCCAAATAACTTATATATCTATTTTATACCATTATATTCACTTTTTATCAATATCTTCAACATTGGATCATTATTAGGGTTCTTTGAGGGTTTAAACCATCTTTCAATCTTAATGATCATTCATATAGCTTAGAAACTCATTTTGAAAACCAATTATTAAAAAATTTAGATAGGAATCTTACCCATTTACCATAAACATATTATTTCCTCATTGTGCCAACAAACACTTGAAAAACCTTCTCATGTAGGTAAATATTCATCGTGTGCGCTTGAGAGATGTTTAAATACTTTTCTTTATTTTAACCTTCAATTTTTGACCTAAAAATTCATTCACATTCTTAAATAAAATTTAGCCACCTTTTAAAAATCTCACCCACTCACTTTTGCCTTGGAAACTGATCCTAATACCTCATTAGGCCATGTTATCTCTCTTTGCTTACTTAGACCTTGACTTACAAGTCACATTCGGCCTTGAAAATAACCTTCTAACCACTATCCAATATCTTATATCCTAATTTTAATACCAGACAACCTTATATAGTTATTAAATACTATAAAAAATTCTTTGTATGTCTTTTCAATAATTCGTGATGCCTCATTAGACCTAGTAGAGTCTATAGGGGCTCTAGTTGTATACTAGGTTTGTAGGTCTTACCCTTGTAGGCTCACCCTGAGACTCATATGAGTGTTTCAATGCCTTATATTCATGATCAAAAAACCTTATACATCCTCTTATGCCTCTATCTATCCATCTCACTAGTCTCAAACCTTCTCACTAGGTATCTTCATGTTATGACTAGTCTTAGGTCATTCAAGTACTTGACCTTCATGCCTATTTTCATGTTTTCAACACCTCACTATCATGATCATCATCTTTCTGTCATATCATAAAAACACCCTCATTCTTGAATAATTTAAATCATATTTATACAACCTTATCTCATCATGTAACAAATCTTATGCCTTTACACAAGGTCTCTTCATGTCATAACTAAGCTTCATAAGACACCATGTCCTCAAATATACTTGATGTCAAACTTTTATAACCTTTATAGTCTTGATAAAATCCAAATCATCATACCACCATTCCTATTCATGAGCAATATTTGGCATCCTATGCTCATACTTTATCAGGACACCACTAGACCAAAGCACATTATAACTTACCTTGATCATCCACCACTATAACAACACCAACCTTGGCACAACATCAACCAAGTAGATATCATGTAATTTGACCTGTACCTTTTTCTCTCATGGTAATCACTACATACCTTTAATGCTTATAATATTATCACAACACACACTATGTTGGCATAATAACTCATCATACCTTCATAAGAATCTTGTCACATCATGCTAACTAGATCATACATCAAAGACCACTCACCATGAATATAGACCAGATACACCTTGACATCAATGAAAAAAATTCTCAAAATAGGTTTTTTTAGATACATTGGTGTAACACTCATCTAGAATCACTATGTAAGTTTATTTACTTGTAAGATTCTCACTTACAATTAGAGTTCATACAATTGTAGTTGATTTCAAAAGTTTGACTTCAAAAATATGAGCTATCAAACATGATGTTGATGTTTCTATAGAAAATATTGGTTTATACATGACCACCTTCATAGAATCTCTATCTCTACATACTCAAACTACTTGGATCTTTAAAATTAGGGAAGTTTTCAAATAATCTCACTTTTGATCTACTAGTTTAGAAGATGGTTGAGAGAGAATAATCCTTAGAAGAAAGACTGATTTCACATGATAAATAATTTTATATTATAATCAAATTATAAATTATTCCTAAAAAATTATTATTTTTATTAACATTAGGAGAAATAAAAAAATATAAAACACTTCTTTTTCAAACTTTGTGAAAGAAAATGGAATCATGAGACCCGTGAATGTAACACATCATGAGACAAAATGAACCCTTTAGAAAAAAATTTAAAAAAATTTAAAATAAGAAAATCTTATAATAATAATCAATTGAGTTTTTAAGTGATTTTTTGGTTTTCATCTCTAACAAAGTAAATAATGCTTTAGTGATTTGAACCTAGGATAATGCTTGGGTTCCATACACCAGGGCCACACAACATTTTAATTTTCAGATGGAATTATTTTAGGAGTTTAATTAATAAATTTATGGTCTAATATTTTTTAAATATAAAATAATTATTCAACCTCAAAATAACTATTAAATTTTATTTAAGTCATCGATCTTCTATATTTCATTCTCCACATTGTCTGATACCTTCCTTATATTTAAAAGAATTGTTATCTCTATGCTTATTTAGCAATAAGATTATGTTATTATAATGTATGATGGGAGGGGGAAGTCAAAATATAATATATAATACAATTATTATGATTAGATATGAGGAAATAAATTTTATAAAATGCAAGGGTAAACATTCAACTCCAATAAAATTTTATGATCTCACTTAATAAGGAATGTCAACAAGTCTTCTCTATCATGATATATTTGGGTGTAGTAACTATGACAAGATTCACACAATGAAAACTAATGATGTTGTTTTCTTTCAAATATTATCCAAAAATATTTAAAAGTGTCAATTTTAATATTGGCCAAACATGAAATGGAACCATTTTAAAGGTTAAAACAAAAAAATTATAGAAAGTTATAGTTGTTTCACTCTGATTTGTGTTTTCTTCTAATTATTTATACTAGTGGTTATAATTAATTAATGTCATTCATTGATCACTATAATAATATGATTTTCATATAATTTCTAAATTAAAAATTGAATCCATTTATAAATTTCAAAAGTTTCAAACAATTGCTAAAATAAAGTTCAATTCCACTTTGGGATACTCAGGACTAATAATGGTGGTAAACTCATCACAAATATGTTTGAATCCCATTTGAATAAAATGGGGATCAAACATAATTTAATAGTCCCTTACACTCCTAATATGTATGTCTGTATGTATGTATGTATATACATACATACATACATACATACATACATATATATACATACATACATATATATATATATATACATATATATATATGTGTGTGTGTGTGTGTGTGTGTGTGTGTGTGTGTGTGTGTGTGTATATGTGTGTGTATATATATATGTGTGTGTGTATGTATGTGTATATATATATATATATATATATATATATATATATATATATATATATATATATATATGTATGTATGTATGTATGTATGTATGTATGTATGTATGTATGTATGTATGTACATACATACATACATACACACACACACACACACACACACACACACACACACACACACACACACACACACACACACACACACACACACACACATATATATATATATACATGTATGTATACACACACACACACACACACACACACACACACACACACACACACACACATACATACATATATATATATATATATATATATATATATATATATATATATATATATATATATATATATGAGTGGACGAATAAAAATGAACATGGTCTAAGCAATGTTGTATTTCAAAGGGGTAAATCTATATTTCTAGGCATAAATAACTCAAAAAATAGTGTGTCTCCAAAACAAGTCATCATAATCAATCATTTTACTGAGGATGACATATGAATATTAGTGTGGTTAATCCATTTAATACAAAACATTTAAATTTTTGGATCCACTTAATACCCATTGATTTATAAGGATAAAATTAATAAATTGGACCACATGATTCATAAATACATTCTTTTGGGTTATTCAAAATCCTAAAAGGCATACAAATTATATGATGAGAAAAATAAGAAAATTATTTTTATAAGATATGTTTTTTCATTGAAACTACAAAGGAAATAAACAACATCGGTTGATAATTGATTCAACTTGAGATATTTGCCTAATTTGATGTTTTCAAAGATATTGGTATGGATTTCCCAAATAGTGAAGGGGAAACCTATAATTGAGAATAATTGAATCTCTATTTACTCTTGTAATTGAAAATGACATTCCCCTTATGGATTAAATTAAAATTTCATAATAATTTGGTAAAAATTTTGAAAATGAAGGATCTTCAATTCAATAGAAAAGCCACTAATGATTCTACGAACTACTTAAAAAAAATACCAAAATGGGCCGAATAAACATTGAAAAATGTTAGACCTAATGAAGTTGAAAAAAAAGGCACTCAAATTTCACATACAAACACACACAAAATATACAAGTCCATATATTAAATTTAATATAAAATATAAATATTTACCTAGGAATATGTTCTATGATAATAATTTAACATTTCTTTTGACCCTAAACCTACTTCCTTCAAACCAACCAAAAATCTTGGTGCATGGAGAAAAGAAATGAATAGTGAGTATGATGCATTAGTCAAAAATTGAAATTGAGAGTTTTTTAATACTCCAAGCATATGTAAATCCATTGTTTACAAGTGGATATTTCAAAAAAAAGTACAAAGTAGATGTCTCTCTTGACAATCATATTTTTTTACGAATGGGTTGCTAAAATGGAATGAATAAACTATAAATAAATATTTACACCAACTAAAAAGTTGAATATTATTAAAAAAACATTTTATTTTATATTTCAAAATATATGGAATTTTCTTTAAATAGATGTAACAATTGTATTTTTGAGTTTTATCACATGAACTTAAAACATTTTGAGTTTTATCACATAACTCTTTTGTAAAAATTATTGTATTGATAGTTGTGTATGTGGATGATTTGTTCATCACATGTAATAATAAGAGATATAATATTAAAATAAAAGAAAAGTTAATCAAAGGATTTGAAATGATAGATATAAGTTATATTAATTAATATTTGGGTTTTTTATTGAATCATAAATAATTGTATAACTTCATTTCTCAATAAAAATATATTATTAAAATTATGATTAAATTCAAAATGACAAATTGTAAGCCTCTCAATATGATCATGGAAAAATAATTGAAATTGACATCAGAATTCACCTTAGATTTGGTAAATGATAGTAAATACAAACATCTCATTGAATATATGTATGTCGTATATATAAGTGTTGTTCCAATATTCATGAAACAACCAAGATAAAGTTACTAGGTAGCATAAAAAAGAGTCCTTGGATATCTAAATGGAACACAATATTTTGGGCTCTTGTACTTTAGGGTAAGAGACCTCAAACTAGTTGGATATTTAGATTTTGACTATGATATTGACTTGGAGGATGGGAAATCCACTTTGGGATTTATGATGAATTTTGGAAATATTATTTATTTGAAATTAAAAGAACCAATCAACACCGATAATTTCTTCAATACAATAATAATACATGGCAACATCAAAAGTATGCAAAATTTATTTTGTACCTCGTAAAGTTTCTTTCAAATTTATAGGAGAAATAAGTTTCTTCAAAAACACTCTTAGCTGATAACACATTGGTAATTAAATAGAAAAATAATCATGTATTTCATGACCAAACCAAGAACATCAATGTCAAATTTCATTTGCTTTGGCATTATATTGAATATGATAGTGTAAAGTTATTGCATTGTCCTATTATACAACAAAAAATAAACATCTTGAAAAAAGTTCTTACAAGTTTTTTTTATGAAGTTTATAAGAATGATTAGTATCATTATAACCCTTATAGATTAAGGGGGGATTTAGTATTATTATATATAATATTATCTATCCTAGGTGTAATTTTTAGGAGAGCTTTTGTCTCATAGTGGCTGATGAATAAACTACGTAGGAATATGAATAGTCTTCACATAAGTTTAAATGAATAGCCATATTGTGGATATAAATATATTTAATATAAATTCATTTTAATACCAATACAATTTTAGTTTGAACCAAATTTTTATGTTTTGTCACTATATTATTCCTAGATTGACATTTTACATTGAAACCTACATAAATTATTTTATAACTCATATATTTTGAATAGTCTAACGTATTTTCTTGTTTAGATCACTAGATCAAAAATAAAATACAATTGGATATAAATACTCTTAATATATATTCAATTTAATGTGAATACAATTTTAGTTTGAACCAAATTCTTATGTTTTATCACTATATTACTATTAGATTGACATTTTACATTGAAATCTACATAATTTATTTTTAAACTCATGCATTTTAAATAGTCTAAAGTATTTGATTGTTTAGATCAATAGATATAAAATAATAAAAGAATTTTGTGAACTTGATCCCTCTATCAAATGTGTCAAAATTAGGTTTCACTTATGGTTTCATAATTTCCTGATTAGCCTCGTAGGTTTATACATTAGGTCATCAATTTGATTTTTGGTTTCTAGTTTTGATGGAATATGTAGTTCATGTGAATGATAAAAAAGGAAATAATTAACCTTTTTTATTGGTATATTTGACAACTTAGATCATAATAATCAAATAAATGTGGTCAATTCTTTGTTACATGTAACTAGAGATGAGATGAGAAATAATGTTAATGTTTCCACATCTAAGGAACAACATGATCCATTTCAAGATATTTATTTACCTTTTGGAGGTATTTATATTACAAAAGGTGTTAATATCACTACTTATGTTGCTATTATTTCTAGATTTACACCTTAAATTACAATTTTGGTGCTCACCAATGGTGTGGGGGATATAAAAGTTACTCCTCATATGCTTAAGGCCTTCCTAGAATGTATAATTTTATGCCTCATAGGATGGATACTAATATGACATCATCCATTTATACATGCTTTACTATTCATATTGCTAAATGGCTTATTAAAACTACCATTTAAATAAATGCTAAGGTATTTTTATTCAAATATAATTCAACTTGAATTATCTATTTAATTGATTATCAAGTGTTACTACATAATCCATTGGCTCTACATAATTTAACTTATCTATTATCTAATGAGTTTATTTCTACCAAGATCACACTCTTTGATGGTAAAGGTGACCCAAAACAACATCTTCATACCCTTCATGCATCATGTTTGGACCATGCATTTAATAAAAAATTATTAACTAAGTTATTACAAGTAGCTTAAAGGATTATGTGGTGGTCTATGATCCCCTCTACCAGTTAGTGTAGATATTTAACCCTTTGGTGAGCTAATTTTTAGCACACTTCTCTATCAACACAACAAATAATATTTTCTATGTTTAAATTTCACAGTTTAAGTATAGATATAATAATCCTATTAGTGATTATGTACTATGTTACAAGATTATGATAGATAATATGGTAAATCATGTAGCCAATAATGAGTTACTGTGTATACTCAATAAACATTTGTTTTCACCTCTACAAGAGTAAATTATGTTCAACTATTTTATTATTCATAAACTAGTGGATATTCACAATGAACTTCACTACAAACAAATACTATGACTTATAGATCAAAAATGATTGGAGGATGACTATTACAATCTATTTACCATAGTATCACAAAAAAAGTGTTTGAAAATAAATATACAACATATTGAACATGAACCCTTGATGGGATTCATTATTATATTCATTTATTGGTGACTGTTTGGCAACTTAGGCCGGGAAGTAACATCCACCCACTTCTAGTTCCCAGGAGTGTTATTGATTAAATATGTTGGTGCATTGAATGCATTTATTTTATTACTATTTTAATTTTGAATGTTTGGAGAAAAGTTCTCTCTAAAAAAATTTGTTGAGAAGACCATTTGTTAATCAACCCATGTATTTGGAAACTCAAGCATTCTTTGGCATTCTTAATTACCAGTGGGTCAGAAAGTTAGGTTAAGTTTATTAAATACTTGGATACTAATAAAGGGATACAAATTTTAGAAGGAAACTCTAATTACTTCAAGGAAAAAGTTTAAGGTGAATGTAAATACTCATCCAATATTCTTATAAGTAAGAATTCAGATTCATATGTTCTGTATAATATTTTGGAAGATGCTAAAGAAAATTATATCAACTCTTGGTTGGGAAATTTGTTGGAGTAAGGCATGACATTCAAGCAACTAGAAATTCAACCAAGAGAAAGTGGACTGGGATTAAAAGAGTTAAAATTATTTTTCTTTCTAATGACTATTTGTTATTTTATTTTTCTTATAGACAAGATATAATGACACTTATTAATGAAGGCCCATGGTTGATGGGAAGGGTAATCCTCATGTTTCAACCCTAAAAATTGAATTGGTATTACTTATATTTCAAATTAAATAAGATTCCTCTATGGTTGGAACTCCCTGGCCTCCTTCCAACATTCTGAGTGGATTGGATACTAAAAATTATTATGGGATGTTTTGGTACACTCATGACTATTGATCTTGCTACCCATTCCTTTAAAATATTTATTTTGGTAAGACTTTATGTGTTATTTTCTATGGACAAGATTATTCTTAAATCTTTTTTTTTCATGTTCGCTTTGGGATCCTAGAACTAGGAAATTAGGTTTGATAGTGATAAATAAACTCACTTGAGTTGTAAGAAGTTCGGTCATTTCAAAAATTAATGCATAAAGGCCCAAGAAGTCAAGAATTATAACCTCAACTAGGAGGATCATAATAATTATTAGGGTTTTTTAAGTATAATGGGGAAATTTTGAATCTTTCCCTCATGATTTTTTTATAAAAATAAAGAGTCAAGAAGATTTACAACACATCCTAATTTTAAAAAATTTGTGGAGACTATCATAACTAATTTTATTGGTTCTTATTTGTAGCTATAGGTGCTCTTATTTTTCCTTCTGGGTTATTTTTATTTTTCCTTGGTGGTCCATATTTATTTTATGGGACTATGTCAATCTTATTCCCTAGGGGACCACCACAATTACTTGGTCTTGTGGGGAACTTTCATTTGGTTCTGTTATTCTCTCTAGTTACCTATGCCTACTAGTGTGCCCTAGTTTGGGTTCTTTTTCTACTCCTATTGGCTTTATCTAGTTTTAATACATTTTGGGGAGACTCAAGCCTCCCATTGTGCCTATTTTATATTCCACACAAGTCAAATGTTCATTCATATTAATATTAATATATTACATAAGAACATAAATTATAAGAATAAATAAAGCTCATAATGAACAAAATATTAACCCTATGGCAACCTGATATGGGAAAAACACCAAGGGGTGAAGAAATTGGACTTCACATCCATATGTAATGTATTAAAGTTAAATTTTACTACCAAAATGGCCTTTATGGAAATAATTACCACTATCAATATATACAATACTATACATAAGGTTAATTTGAACTTATCAAACACTGCTTTCTACTCCAACATAATTGAACGAACCATCTGTAGCTAGGAAATAATAATAAAGACTCAAACATGCATCTTGTAATGTGAACCCATATTCAATACTTATCATTATTTTTTATGGTTTCTTGTGACTTTACAAGGTCTCTCTTTATGTTCTCTCAACTTTAGAGTCTACCAAGAATCTTAAATGAATTGACCATGAGAAGAAGAAACATTTGAAACTATTCAACTCTGGGATTTTTGTATGGTGGAGAAACCATTAGTGTATGGAAACTTCCAATTTCAAAATGAATAAGGTGGTTACACAACTTCTAGGGGGTTTCATAACCACCACTCATACAATGGTATTTATGCACCTATCAGGTTGGTTTCATAACAACC